>QJSC01000082.1:0-33100 GCA_003697955.1 Calidris pygmaea
GAACACTATGAGGGGACCGGGACAGACTGGGGGGATCCAGGACACGGCGGTGGGGGGGACACTGGGACACGGCAAGGGGATCTGGGACATGGTGGTAGGGGCCTGGGATGTGCCAGGGGGGGCACACCGGGGGGGCTCCAGGACATGTTGGGGGGGGACTGGGACATACTGGGGGGATCTGGGACGTGGCGAGGGAGACGGGACACACTGAAGAGTGACTGGGACACACTGGGGGGGAAGAACTAGGGTACGCTGGTGGAGACTGGGACACACAGGGGGAGAGCGGAGCACCGAGGCGAGGGGGGGGGACTGGGACAGAGCAGAGCCCCTCGTCATGGAAAGAAACTACGGCCAATCAATCACCCCAAATTTTTGGCAGCGGGAGGCGGGGGGGGAGGCTGCCCTTCCCAAAGCAGGAAGGGGCAGACGGTGGTGGATGGAGGGGGGGGGGGGGGTCCCACTCCTTTCTTGGGGACACACACACACACACACACACACACACGAGCGGGGGGTTTTGTGCCGGCTGCCTCCTTCCCCTGCGCCGTCCTCCCTCCCTTTCTCTGCCTTTCCTGTAACTTAAGCTTTTGTTGTGAGCAGGAGCAGCCCGGGCTGCCGTGAAAAGAGGGCCCCACCGCCTTTCAGAGCGTAATTGAAACCATTGCGCGGCTCCTGGCCGAGGGGGAAGGGCAGGGGGGGGCTCCAGAAATCAAAGCTTGGGGGGGGGTGTGGAGCGCACACACACACACACGCACACACACACACACCATGCACTCCCGGTCCCCCCCTTTCCATCAGCACCCCGGGGATGCTGGGGGCTCCCCGGCTCTTGCCGAGGCGTCGGGGATGGAAAGTCCCCTCCGCCCCCGATGAAGCCGGGATGGGGGTCCCGTGGGGTGAACTGGGGTGAACTGGTGGCCACCCATCGTCCCCACCCCACCCCCCCCCCCAAGGTGGGGACACCCAGGGGTGCTGCCGGGCCCGCCACCGCCATGTGCCGGGGAGGGTGGCTCGGCACGGCCGGCGCTTGGCGGCCGCCCAGCGAGTCCCCAGCCGGGGAGGTGCTGGCCAAGGGCCTGGCTGCGGGGGCCAGAGCCCAGGGCCAGAATCCCGGCCAGCAGCCGCCTCCCGGCCCCTTCCCGCTCGCAGGCGGCGGGACGTGGGGTGGCTCCTCCGGCCACGGCTCCCCTGGGATGCGGGGTCTGGGCTCGTGTGACCCCCACAGCGTTCCCCCGCCTCGGTGGCCTTGGCCCTGGCCCTGCCAGCTGGGGATGGGGGGGACAGAGGGGGTGCGGGGGTGGCGGGGCAGCCACGTGGATCTTGGCTTCCTAAAAGTTATGGATTTTGGCTTCTTTCCGGGGGTAGGATGTCACTTCCATCTGGGTCTGCCCCCCCTGCTCCCTCTCCTCCTAGGTGCTGGGGGGTGCTGGTGGCTCAGGACAGGGGGTACCCGGGACCTTGGGCACGGGAGACACACGGGGACGTGATCCCACCTGGAGCGGGCGCGGAGCCCTTCTGGGGGGGTGCCAGCCCCACGCCTGGTGGACACCCAGGTCCCACCTGCTCAGGGGTGTCCCCTCACAGGGACATGCAGGTGGCTGGGGAATCCTTTTGGTCCCATTTGACCCCGCCACCAAGCTCCCAGCCCTGTCCCCAGTCACTGCCAGGGGCGTACCGGGTGGGAGAGGGTCCTGGCCCCTCCCCAGAAGCTTCCCTGCAGGGGTCTAGGGTTGGCATCCTGGGTAGAGGGGATGCTGTGAGGGACAGGGACCCCTCCTGGCACCCAGCAGGAGAGGGTGGGTGCTGCCAGCAGGACAGGCTGGGCATTACTGGGAGTATGGGGCCAAGCCCAGTTCCCCCCAGGGCTCCCCCTCACAGCCCCCCAGGAGATGCTCAGGGTAAAGGGGGACCCAGGAGTCCTGATGCCTCCACTACTCCTCTCCCACTTCATCCCAGTACATCACTGGGGGATGCTGGTGGGCACTGGAGGGCATGGTCCCCTCTCCCCAGGCCTCCTCCAGTGTCCGGGGTGGAGTGGTTGTGGGAGGAGGGCCAGGGATGGGGGACACAGCTGGAACCCCCCCCCGAGTTCCTGGTCTTGGATGCCCGGCAGCACCCGGAGCGGTTCCCAGCACCCCCAGCCCAGCCAGGGGCAGCTCCGGGCACCCTCTGAGCCTCCTCCCTGGGGACTGGAGCCCTGGTGCACACCCGTGGGTGACACCGGCCCCACACACTGCCCCGCTGTGGGGCTGGTGGCCAGCACCGCTCGGGAGGGCAATATTTGGGGTGCCTGTATGGGGGGTCTCTGACAGCACTGTCTCCCACCACCCCCATCCCTTGGGGACGGGCACGGAGGAGGGCGAAGCCGAAATCAGGGGACGGAGTGGCTGTGCCAGGCAATGCCAGTCACGATGGGGACCCCCGGGGGAACCCCAGGAGCTCAGAGGAAGGGCCCCCCCGGCCCCTGCCCTCAGCTTTGTTTCACACTTAAGAGCCTCTAATTAAAACCAGCCACAAAAGCCCTGGCTGGCGGCAGGCTCAAGGTGCCAGCGGAGGACGGGGGTCCGTCACCAAGGGAACAGAGAGGGATGCGGGGCCCCCGGCGTGGGCACCGCGGGGCCCCCCCGCACCCCTGTGCGTGAGCGGGCACACGTGTGCACACACACACACGCACAGGCGTGCACACGCACACACAGCGCCCGCAGGAGGGGCGAGCGTGGGGACGCGGGAGGTGACTGGAGGGTGACAGCGTTGGGGGGTGACAGCGTTGGGGGGTGCTGGTGTGGAAGGTCTGCTGGCACACGTGTGTGCACGCGTGTGTTTGCATGCTGGTGCCCCACTTTGCTGCACACACGTTATCCTATGTGTTAGGGCTGGCAGGAGTCGGTGCCTGCTTTTCTTAGGCCTGGTTTGTACTGGTCTAAACTGGTCTAATGGTCTGCAATGGCTCCATGGGGCGGGAGGGGTCCATGAGCAGTGCTGGCCAGGTGAGCTGGGGGGGGGAACTGGGCCCTGGGGTACCTGTGGGGTGGGTTGTGGGGCAGGCTGAGCCCTCAGGTATCTGTGGGGTGGGCTGTGGGGTGAGCCAAGCCCTGGGGCACCTATGGGGTGAACTGAGCCCTGGGGCACCCATGGAGTGGCCGTGGGGTGAGCCAAGCCCTGGGCGAGCTCTGGGGTGGGTCGTGGGGTGAGCCAAGCCCTGGGGTACCCATAGAGTGGGCTGTGGGGTGAGTGGAGCCCTAGGGTACCTGTGGGGTGGGTTGTGGGTCAGTCTGAGCCCTCGGGTACCTGTGGAGTGGGCTGTGTGGTGAGCCGAGCACTGGGATACCCATGGGGTGAGCCGAGCCCTGGGGTACCCATGGGGTGAACTGAGCCCTGGGGCATCCATGGGGTGGGCTGTGGGGTGAACCGAGCCCTGTGGTACCTGTGGGGCGGGCTGTGGGGTAAGCCAAGTCCTGGGCGAGCTGTGGGGTGGGCTGTGGGGTGAGCTGAGCCCTGGCGCACCCATGGGGTGAGCCGAACCCTGGGGCACCCATGGGTTGGGCCATAGGGTGAACTGAGCCCTGGGCGAGCTGTGGGGTGGGCTGTGGGGAGAGCCGAGCCCTGGGGCACCCATGGGGTGGGCTGTAGGGTGAACTGAACCCTGGGTGAGCTGTGGGGTGGGCTGTGGGGTGAGCCGAGCCCTGGGGCACCCATCACCAGGTCCAGCCCTCACTGCCGGCATGGCTGCAGCGGGTACTACCCGGGCGCAGCGTGTTAGCCAAAGCCCGGCACCCAGACGGGAGCAGAGGGCTCGACGGGCAACCCCGGAGAGGAGGCTTGACCACCGAGGTGAGGGTGCGACTGCCCGGATACCCCCGATGGCCGGTGTGTCCCCAAACCTCCCCCATGCCCCGGGTGCCGGCGGGGGACGGGACTCACCCGGTGTGGCGCTGGCAGGCGGCTGGCGGGGCGGGCGCGCGGGGGGAAGCTGGCTTTAAGCACACCTTGACCTTGCTGGCAGGGGAGGGATCCCTTCAGCTTGTCCGACACATCTCCTGCCAGCGCCCGGCATTGAGAGCGCCGCGAGCTCGCGCGCGGAGGAACCGGCATGAAAAGGCAGCTTAGGCATCTCCTGCTGGGAGAGATGGATTAGGGGCTTCGGGGAGGGCCAAGGGGGGGGGGGGACACACAACGAGAGGCACAGCCGCCGCCACCGCATCGCCGGGGCCAGGCTTCGTGCCGGCTGGGCAAGAACGGGGACGGCCGGGCACGGTGCCGCCGGCCACCCGTCTCGCGGCATCCCGGTGGGAGAAAAAGGGGGGGGGAGGGCAGCGGGCCAGGCCTGGCGGGGTGGGATGTTGGAGGGGGTGGGGGTCCCCCCGAAATGGAGTGTAGGAAGCAAAAGGGACTGTCCCGGCTGGGAGGGGGGGACAGGGCACACAGGGTTGGCAGCTCTGTCCCCCCCCCACGGCCCCGGGCACCCCCCCCAGAGGGTCCCCAAGGCATGTGCCGCCCGGTCCCCCAGCTGTCGCTGTCAGGGGGACGGGGTATTTTTAGAGCCGCCCAGGGACCGGCAGGTTGAGCGGTGACAATTTTTGCCCCTGGAAGCAGGCGGGGGTGGCGGGAGGCTTTGCCAGCCCCCGGCACTTTCCCCTTTTTGCTCAGATTTGGGGGCAGAAAATGTCCTGTTTGTCCTCAAGAGAAGCCCCCGGCGCTGGCAATGGGTCCCCCCGGGGTGTGGGGGGAGGGTCCAGCCATCTCAGCACCGTCCCAGGGCCCCCTGCTGGGTCGGGGTCTCTGTTCCCCAGGCAGTGTGGCCCGGACCCCTGGGTGTCCCCCCCCGGGACTGTCCCTGCTGCATGGGGTGGGGGTCGATGGCCCTGGTGGCCCCTGTCCCTCCCCATGCCAGGAACAGCTGTGCCCCCGGCTGATGGTGGGGGGGGACTCTGCCAGCACCAGGCATGTGACAGGAGGTGACAGAGATGGCTGCTATTTATACCCGGCCCTTGTCAGGGCTGGGCGTGGGGACACAGGCGAGCCCATGCCACGGGCCCGGGGTGGCCCTCAGGGTCCCCTGGGTGCCCGCCTGCCCCCCAGCACCACCCAAATCCCCCCTGTAGGGGAAGTGGGGGGGCTGCAGCAGGGCCATTCCTGCCCCCCACGGTGTCTCACGGACCCTCCAAGTGTCCCCAGCCCGCTGGGGACAATGAGCCATCCCCGTGGGACACTGAGCCACCCCTGTGCCCAGAGGAGGTACAGAGTTGTGCCCGATGGGGACTTCAAGCTGTCCCCACGCCTGATGGGGACATTGAGGTGTCCCTGTGCCCAGTGGGGACATCGAGCTGTCCCCATTCCCAACAGAGGCAGAGAAGGATCCCTGTGCCCAGGGGTGGCACTGAAGTGTCCCTGTGCCTGATGGTGGCATGAAGTTTTGCCTGAGGACACCGAGCTGTCCCCTTTTGCCCATGGGGGCACCCAGCTTTTCCCAATGGGGACACTGAGCCATCCCTGTGCCCAGTGGGGACAGAGCTCTCCCCATGCCCACCCCCTCCAGGCGAGGGGGTACTGGGGGGGCAGAGCGGGGCAGGTTTGTCTCCCAGCAGCCACAGGTCCCTGTTGGACACACGTCCCCACAGGGGCTGCCCCCACTGTGGGGAGAAGCCGATGGCAGGGGGGGGCTGTTCCTTCTGGGCCCCCACCATCTCCCTCCTCCGCAGCCAGCGCCGGGGGCCGGGGGGCCGCAGCCCCCGCACAAAGCTGCTTTACATGAGAAGAGGGGCCCAGGAGGCCGCAGCACCGGCCTCCGCCTCCCAGCCTGCAGAAAGGGGCCTCCTTCCCTCCCGGTTGCCGGCCTGCCCTTGCTCACACACTCACCACGCTCACACCCGTCGGTGCACGCCGCACACGTATACACTCAGGGGTGGGGGTCCCCGAGACTGGGGGCACCGTTCCCCTCTAAAACCTCAGGAAGAGAAGTCTGAGCCCTCCCCGGGCTGCCCCCACAAAGCTCCCCCCTGGTCCCAGCTCCCCACTGCCACAGCTGGGCTCCGCTCGCCCCTGTAGCACTGAGGGAAACTGAGGCAGGGGGTGAGGGGCCTTGGACAGCACCGAGGGGGGTACCCAGCACCGAGGGGGACACCCAGCCCTGGGGGGGCACCTCTGAGTCTGCCAGATCCCCCTAGCCCTGAAGCCCAAGCAGGCAGGGCTGGGTGCCCCCCACCCACCAGTGAGGATGGGCACCAGCTTCGTGCACCCAGCGGGGTGGGGGGGCCATGCCGAGAAGGGGCACAAGCCACCAGAGCACCCAGGTCCTGCTGGGGGAGCTGCCACCCCACCTGCGCTGGGGGGTGCCAGGCACTTGGGCTCCCTGGCCCTGTGCTCGTCCCACCTGGCTCCATCTCCCTGTGGGGACACACTCAGGCCCCCCACGGCGAGTCGGGGGCTGATGGTGTGGGTGGGGGTCCCAGTGCCCACCTGGGTGGAGCAGGAGCTCCCTCTCGTGGGCACAGCCCCGGCGCTGAGGAGGGCCCAGGGTGCCCACCTGGGACCCACAAGTGGGGTGGCTGCAGGACACGCGTGTCTCTTCCACCGAGCCACCCACGGGGCAGCTCCACACAGCGTGACTGGGCTCCCTGGGCAGGGATCCCGGCTCCACCCTGCCCGCCTGGACCTGACGGGTGCTGCGGGAGGACAAGGAGGGGGAATGTCCCCTCTGAAAATGGAGCGGCAACTCCTGGAAGGATAAAGGCCGCTCCCCTCCCTGCCTTTGCTTCTCCACCCTCTGTGGGGCCGAGCTGCAAGGCAGTTCTTGGGGCACAAGGGATGCCGGCAGGGAGAGAGACCATGACCCGTGGAGGTGAGACAGAGGCCTGGCAGCTCCAGACCGGCAACTGCCCCTCGCCCAGGCAGCTGGGACCACAGCCCTGGTGCAGGATGAGACGGGTGACCCCCAGCGCTGAGGTGTTTGGGGGGAGCAGAGTAAAGCACAGACAGGCACGGTGTCAGCAGGACTTTCTTAGGGCAACAAGGAGCAAATTCCAACACGTCACTGTCCAAGAAAGCTGTGGGAGCCACCCTGCGATGCAGAGGCCCCAACTCTGGACCACAAAGTCCTCCGCAGCACACAGGGCTGACTGGTCCCTGAAGAGAGCCAGGATTAGGGGGATTTCCTGGGGTGATTTCCCCAGGGCTGCTGAGGTGGGCAGCAGGATGAGAGCCGCATCCACACGAGCAAAGTAGAGGCAGATGCATGAGGGAGCTCCACACAGGAGTTCTGGCAGCACAGCCCAGCCTGGCACACTGGTGAGGTCAGCTCTGCTGTGAGTTACACTGCATAGCACAGAGCATAACCATGGCTTCAGCCTCTCCTGCGTCCGACCCATGGCCTCACTGCACAGGGCTTGTCCCCAGCCATTCACCTCATCCCCAGGTTCAGCAGCGAAGGCAGAGGCACGGTCTGGTGAACACGCTTCAGACAGGCCCATTTCCGAACTCCTCTCCCTGCCCGGATGAGGCGGCAGAGGGCAGCACGCAAGCAGGATCCAAGCAGCGAGGCTTCTGGTGAGAGAAAGAAAAGGAATGAATGGAGAGACAGATGGAATCCGGTTTTCCTGCTGTCAGGGGCGGCGGGGAGACGGCGACACACGCCGCCATGCTCAGAGACAGCTGGTAACAGCTGAGGTGGTGGATGGAAAAGCAGGGCCTCGTCTGCTGCAGCCCCTGCACTCAAAGGCCTGTGGGCTGCTACGAGACAGAGACCCCAGGCATCGCCTGGAGTGTGCAGGCCCGGGGCATCGCTCCTCTGCCACCACATACGGGGACCTGGCCCTGCTTGTGCAAGTCAGACACGTGCCTCTGCTCAGAGGTGAAGAAAGGCCCCTGCAGCCTGGCTGAAGGCCTGGGGTGGGAGCAGGGCTACAGCCACAGCTCCACCTGGCCCTGGGCACTGTGCTTCAGTGCAGGGGTGGCTCCTAACACTGTGATCAAGCTAAGGCTTTGTGCTGGGCACCATGGCCTGCCTCAGGGCTGGCCCGATGCACCATCCCCCACCTCTGGGCTGGCCCTGGGCCTCAACATCTGCCTCAGGGCTGGCCCCGGGCCCCCTCACCCGCTTCAGGCCGGGCCCCATCACCCACCTCAGGGCTGGCCCCGGGCCCCATCACCTGCCTCGGGGTTGGCCCCGAGCCCCATCACCACCTCAGGGCTGGTCCTGGGCGCCATCACCCGCCTTACGGCTGACCCCAGGCTAGCTAAGCCAGGGCCCCTTCCCCACCGCCCGGGAGGTGCCGAGAGGCGCCGCCGCCCCCTCCCAGAGCCCCTCAACCCCCCCCCCTTTCCCCTTCCCGGGCCCCTCTGAGGAGAGTCTGCGCACGCGCCCCCCTCAGCAGCCGGCGGGACACGCGCCGCACACCAGGGGGCGGTGGCGATCCGCTGCTCCTATTGGTTCGCGCCGCCATCACTCAAGAGCCAGGGGGAGCCCTATTGGCTCCGGTCGCGAGGGCGGGAAGGCTGAAACGCGGCTCAGCGCCCTCCCCGCCGCCCCGGGTCGAGGCCCCGCTGCCTGACGACTCCGCGCATGCGCACAACCGGGCGGCGCGGGAAGGGGGGGAGAAGGGGGGCGTCGTTCCCGGTTGCCAGGCTGCGCGCGCAGGGGGCGGCGCATGCGCAACGCCTCCAACCGCAGCGGGGCTCGGGGGGGGGGGGAGGGGGGGGTAGAGTACGACTCGGTCCAGCGGCGGAGGTTTAACGGTGCGGCCTGCGGTACCTGCCGCCCTCCGCTACCCCGGGCTGCCTGCCGCCGAGCCCCGGCTCCGAGCAGCGAGAGACCCCTCCGCCCCGCGCCCGGGCACGTGACCCGGCGGGCGGCGCACGCGCGGTGCGGCGGGGGCGGGCGGCGCTGAGGGGAGGCGGCCGGAGGCGCGGGGCCGGGCCGGGCCGGGCGGCGGCGGCGCAAAATGGCGGACAGGTTCTCCCGCTTCAACGAGGACAGGGACTTCCAGGTAACGGCCGCGCCGCGGAGGGGAGGGGGGACCATCCCCCTTCCGCCGTACCTCGGACACCCCCCCCTTCCCTTCGCCGCCCCCCTCAGGCCGGGGCGGGTCGACCCCCCTCCCTCCCCCCCCCCCCTCCGGTCCCCCGGTGGGGCATTGTGCGCTGGCCCGGTGCTCGGCGACGGGGAACGACACAAAGGGGGGGAGCGCGGGGGGCCGGGGCGGGCTGTCAAGGTGACCCGCGGGAGGCGGGGGCAGCGGCCGGCGGAGCGGTAACGGCGGCGGTAGCCGGGGAGGTGGGGGGGCGGCGGGGGCTCCCCACGCTGAGGTAACCCGCGGCCGTTTGGGGGGTTTTCCGATCGTTTTTACGGTACGTTAGGCCGAGGCTCGCCTGTTCCCCTCCGCCTCCCCGGCCCCGAGATGCCCCCACCGAGCCCCGCACCCCGGCGGGGCATCCCCGGCTCTCCCGGTGCCCCGGTGTTCCCTTCTTTGTGGAAAACGCCTTTTCCTTCTTGTAGGTGCCTCCCCCCCCCCCCCCCCCCCCCGTTGTCCTACATCCCCCCCTCCCTGAGAAAGCATTAGTATTTCGACGTAATTAACGCCGCTGTTGCTGTTTTAAAGGGGATTTAAATAAACAATAGGGAAAATTAACATTGACTCATTAAGCCTAAACAATGGCATTTTGTTTACTGACTTCAGCCCCGGGAGAGTGTGGAGGTTTGAAAGGAAAACACAAGGAGTGGGAATGAGAGCGGCCACTGCTGAGCCCTGACGTGTGGCTCTTGTTTTGGGAACCCCAAGTTGGAATCACGCTTTGCCCCGAAACTCCTGCCTTTCACCTGAAGATCCCGGAGGCTTTCTTTGATAGCTGCGGAGCTTGCGTAATTCTACTTAATGTAGCATTATAGGTGCAATCTTGCCGAGAGTCGGGTCATTTGGTGTGTTGTTCCGGCTGGCTGTTGGAGGGGACGCGCGCTTCCTGAGTCGTTATTAAACTGTGTTAGAAACGCACCAGAAAACAGGTATGAGCGTGGCTGGCTGCACCATTTGCATCCCCTTATCTGTGGATCATAGGTACGGCTTCCTAACGCAGGGGCTGCTTTGCATTGTTCCTTTCCTTAAATGAAAAAAAAAAAAAAAAAAAGAGTCGTAATTAATATTGCAGTGGACTGATTAGCTTTTGAAGTTCCTGTTTCAGAAAGTGGAGCCAGCCCGATCTTGGGTTTGAAAATACGTTTCTTGTCATAAGTTTGTTTTGGCAGGGGAAGGGGAGAGATGGGGAACCTCAGCCGAGTCGGGGACTGCAGGATATACCCGAGAAATGGGTAAGCTCCGTAGTTGTGTGTTGCACAACGGGGTTCATGCGTGCCTTTTGCTTGCTGTCCTCGTTCTTGGCCCTTTGTGGGACAACCCCTTTGCAAAAAAAAAAAATAATAATAATTGTAGCAGCAAAACCTGTTACTGTGTCATTGCCCTGGTCAGGCAGGGAGAATGTGTAGTGATGTCAGAGAGGAAACAGGGCTCCATTACCCCATGCCGAAATCTTAAAAGCTGCAGAGCACGCTCGGAAACAATAACTCAGTCACAACCCTGTTTTCCCTTGACTTTAAGAAAGGGCGCTATTTTTAATTAGGGCTGTATCCATGCCAAACGTTAGCCTTTCGTTGTCCTTCCCATAGGCTAGAGTAAAAAAAAAAAAAATAAATAAAAAGGTAGGGTTTGTTTTCATACGGGTGTAACTTCTCTCTTCTTTCACCCTGAAAATTTGCCAGCGAGAAGGCATTTTATTTCGTGTGTTCAAGCTTCCTTCGAGGGGAAAGGGGAATCAGTCCTCTGGGAGGACCAGTTTGGAGTTGGTTAAGGCTTGCAGAGGACTGGATGTGAAACCAGTGAGTTACCCAAGAGCTGGTTAGAGGCAGACTGGGCCCAGGTATCTTGGCCAGGGTTGCACTGAGTCGGTGAGGGCTCAAGCGCCTGCGCACGTACCCCTCACGGGTGGTCAGTCGGATAGTTTTTCTGAAGTATATTGGTGGAGGAAGGCTTTTTGAACCTTATTATTCCTCCTTCTTCGTTGAAATTGCTTTCAGAGAAGATTTTGGACTTTATTGTCTATCTTTAGGTGGTGGTCGCTTGAGATTATGGTATGGAATAAAGGAAATGGCTCGCTCTGCTGAGTGTTTGCAGGTCTGCTGCGAAAGCTGTGCTTGTGACATTTGCTAGGCATAGGTAAAAATATGCCTGCCGTTAGCATGCGGCTTTTGATCATCTCTACAAAATACTGGTCTCCAAACTACAGCAAAAATAAGACTGTGTTAGTGTGAAGTCACAGTTTTGTATGTAGGCTCCCTTTGTAGGAGTGTTTCTGTCAGTGTTGAGAATGCCTTTTTCACACCATTTCTAGTGGTTTTAATTCTAAGCTTCAGCAGGTGAAATTCCTGTCCTTTAACCGAGTATGGCTGCAGACGTGACCCCGAGCTACTGCTGATCTGCTGAGACCCGAGTAGGCGCGACAAAAGGGAGATGGTGCTCTAAAATTCCACGCCTTGAAGCAGGGATGGATGGTGAGGGGGAGGGAGGCTGTAGAGATCCCTCGGATTTCATTTTTGGGTGATCTGCTTGTGATCTTCTTGATGAAGTAAAAGGATGTGTTACCGTCTCGAGAGAGGAAAAGAAACAAAAGGTCACGAGCAAAGCGTATGGGTCAAAGGAACCTTTTAGCTGTTTGGGAGAAAGGCAGATGCCTTGGGATTAGCGATGTGGCTAATGGAGGAGAGTCACTGGATTAGAAAAAAAAAATATGCATTTTCGAGTTCTCTTTATTGTTATCAGCCTTTTTTTTTTTTTTTTCTGGAAAGAAACTGGAAAGATTCTGGGTTTGCGAGGATTAGTTTGGCAAGAGCTCGAGGTGAGCCTTGATGTGGGCAGGGGAGAGATGAGGTTGGCAACGCGGGGTTAGCGGAGGTGATAGGTTTCTAAGCTGCTGATCTGCTGGGGAGAAGTGGATTAAAGGTGAGGGAGCTGCTGAGAGCTATTCTCTCCTCCCCTCTGCCCGGCTAAAGGAAGCTCAGTGCAACTGGGGAAGGGAGGAATGGAAACCTGCAGCACTGGTGGGAAATGGGTTCAGGAAAGAAAGGACCTAAACCAGCCAAGAAAAAGAAGGTAGGAATGGTGTGAAGCGTGTAGAAAGATGACAAGGGGAGAGGGATTGCGGAGCAGAGGGATCAACTGAGGATTGGAGAAATGAGAGGGAGTGGGGGGACCTTCCCATAACTGCAGCCAGAGCAATGTGGTGGGTACAAGGAAAGCTGCAGAGGGAATGAAGATGCAATCGGGGGGTTATAAGTAGCCGTGTGGGAAAGAGTAGCTGGTATAAGGATAAGAAGGTCGGACATCCTTAAGGATAGAGACGGTGGTATGGAGTGGGAGGAGAAAGATTATGTACTTGGAAATTATTCCCAGTCTTCTCTGTGGTAGGGTGGAAGGAACCTCAAAGCTAAGGATGGTTTGAAAGTTGAAATTGCCAAAGGAGCAGGAAATGGCATTGGAGGATATCGCTGCAATAAAGTGATTAAGCAGCTTTTGTTTGTTTTTTTTTTATAGGATTGTTTTGCTTTTGCCATGCTGTGTAGTGTTAAAAGCTGCACAAAGAGCATAGACCCTCTTCTCTCTTTTGCTGTATCCTCCCAAACCTTAGAAAACTCGAGGGAAAGCCCCTTTTTCTGACTGCATTTTGCAGGTGCTGAACTTGAGGGCAGCTCCAGTGAAAGGCGTTTTGCTTTGCTGTGCCCAGTAATACTTGATCTTTCCCTGACCGGGGCACAAGCGGTTTGTTTGGGAGACTTTAGGCAGAGAAATGAGTTACGGAAGGAGGAGGGATATTACTGACCTTCCTTCTCTCTCTTTCCTCTCTTTAGGCTCTGAAATGGTAAGTTAAGTCTGCTGGGTGGCTCACCCAAATAAATCCCAGCCTTTTTTTCCTTTTCCATTACAGGAGGGGTTATTTTTGAGTGGGCCGCTGACAAGCTTAGTCCTTTGGTTAAAAGATCATACTACTTATCTGTCACAGGGATGTCTGTCACTTGTCTGCCTCTGCCGTCTCCGTGATTGACTGGCTTCCCCACGGCAGAGACAAACTTGTGAACCATTGTAACTCCAAGTAATTATGAAAGAAAGCTGTTGACTATGCTAACAGAGTATTTTAAAAGCATTCCTGAAAGCAGTGTGAATACATGAGACTGCTGCAATAAGTAAATAGATCTTTAGTGTTATTTTTGTGTAATTACATTTTTTTTTTTCCTTTAGATTAACAATACTGAGCTCAAAGAATGAATAACTCTGGATATCTCCATATCGCTGAAATCCAGTGGAGCTCCCGCTTACTCACAGATGTTAGGAAAATGTTTTGTTGCTATATCTTTCTCCTTTTCATTGTTGAAGCAGAAATATTACCAGCCATATGTGTATATGTGTACGATAATTTCCTCTTCCTACGTACATTGCACTTACTTGCATCATTAGCCAGACGGAACACAAACTGTTCTGTCTCTTGTTTTTTTAGTTTGTTGTATAGTCTGTATAATAGAACAACATTTCCACCAAGCAGAGAAATGCCTGGTTTTCTAAACTGGGTTGAAATGTGGCCAGTCTGAACCTCAGTTCTGGTATTTGTGCTTATGCCAAGAAGATAGGCGGGGGTTTTCCTCCCCCCCAGGAGGATTCAAAGAGCTAACGGAGCACATCGCTGTTACGGGCTGGATTGTGCTTCTAGTCCTGCTGCTTCCAGCAAGTTGAGCTGAGCGCTGATGCCATGGGGATTTTATGCTTTTTAATTGGCAGAATGTCAGGGTTAAGTTTTGTTCCCAAGCAGCTTAGGCAGTCCGGCTTACCGGGCGTCTGGGCCGAGAGCGTGGAGTTTTAAAATCTGTCCTTTTAATGAGCGCGTGTTGTCAGTGGCTTCAACTTCAATTCGTTTCTTAGGTGCTGCCTAAGGCCAACGTATTTGATTTTTATATCCTTCAGCGGGCCGTGGCTGCTCGTGGGTTATGTGGCGGAGTAAGTCGATGGCGTTTCTCTGTGCTGCAAGGAAAGAAATAGGGTCATTTTCTTTTGCTTGCTTTTACTAATTGGGAGAAGAAAAACTTAATGGAACGAGGGAAAGGATTGAAGTTGCTACGAAATATGTTATCCTGGGCTTCTGATACAAGTGCGTGAATTTGCCTTTGACAAATGTAGTTGAGTGCAGTCCAGGAGGTAGCCCTTTTCTGTGGCGTGTTTTCTAATTTAAGGATTAATCTTAGGTGTTCTAAAATCTACTATTATTGTTTAGACATCCTCATTTATCATTAGTTTAGGGTTACATTTCTGGCACAGCATGGGAAGAATACTGCTCTTGCCTCCTTGGCAAGATGTGCTGACCTCTCGGTTGAGCAAAGCAGGAACATCAGAACTGTGACTGATTTTTTGCCTGCCTATGTGAGCAGGGAAGGGAGGAGAAAACACATTAAAAAGTAGATTGAATGGCATTGGTTCCATTTTTAGAAGATCACAGGAGAATCTGAACTTCAGTGTGAATTTTTGGAACTCATGTGGTAAGTTAATTTTACAGAGACCTCCTTTCCTCTCTTGGTTGTACCTTTCCATACTCTGTGTTTTGTCACTCCTGTTCTCTCATGCAGTGATGTTCCCTGTTGCTGTAGGTAATGAGTAAGAAAGGAAATGCTTTATTCTACAGTCCCACAAACCATGTCTAAGCTGTCTCTGCTTAGTCTCCCCCTCTGAAACAAACCCAAACCCTCCTAACTAGTCTACTAATGCCCGCTACGAAGGGATGTAGGACTTCAGGAGTTCATCCGATCAACAAGCATTATTGCAGTTCTTGGCCAGCGTTTCCTCAGTTGACACGCTTTTTTTCTACCGTAGTTTGAAACCCATAGTCATTCTTGGTACTTTCCACCTTCAGGCACCTCTATGAGCAATTAATTCGGTTGAGATTTTAGCCGTTCACAGTTCTGAGGCCACAAGTTGATATTAGGATGTCTGCTTTGAATATCCAGGTATCACTTACTCTTTGGTTTCTGTCATTTGACCCAGTTTTGAGCCCAGGAATTTGTGACTGGCTGCAGTATCTCTTTCTCTTGACAGCTGGTGGTGGTGAACATTTTCCTTTATAGGTGGTTCTGGGGGTTTGGCCATTGAAAGGTGTATTTTCCTTTATTATTTCTTCTGGGTTTCTCTATTTTCAGCTTTTAGCCGTTATTTCTTGTTATGACTTTCTCTGCTATGGCAAGGCACATCTTAATATACTGCCTCTTCTTATGTGAGGGCATATATAACATTTCTGTCTTAGTCCTAGTCTCTTTTGAGAGCCTTATGGTCTGATCTCTGAATTTTGCCATCTTTGCCAAGACTTGAAGACTTGCACAGAGGAGTCTTGTATAGAATCACAGAATGGTTTGGGTTGGAAGGGACCTTAAAGCCCCCCCAGTGCCACCCCCTGCCCTGGGCAGGGACACCTCCCACCAGCCCAGGTTGCTCCAAGCCCCCTCCAACCTGGCCTTGAACCCCTCCAGGGATGGGGCAGCCCCAGCTTCTCTGGGCAACCTGGGCCAGGCTCTCACCACCCTCACACCAAAGAATTTCTTCCTGAGATCTCATCTTAATCTCCCCTCTGTCATTTTAAAACCCTTCCTCCTTGTTCTGTTGCTCCACTCCCTGATGGAGAGTCCCTCCCCATCTCTCCTGTAGGCCCCCTTCTGTGTAACACACAGAGATAAACATCTTTTTTTTACTTTATACTTGTTTTCTCTTCCTCTGTTACACACCCTTGGACTGCATTTTTATCCATTTTGCTGAGAGGTTGTAACTTGGATCTCTGCTGAGCCCTGTGCTGTGGGGGTGTTTGTGTAGGGCTCTGGGAAAACAAGCTTGGTGTGAGTGAGTTCAGGGCACTCTTCAGCAGGTCAGATATCTCTGGACAAACACGCTCTCCACGTGGCTGCTCGCCGTTTGTGGGGCTTCGTGATCTGCAAACTGAGATGGCATTTGCTCTATTTCCCCTCTGGTCATTGATAAAAATGTTGAACAGTACCAAGTCTCATGGAATGAGTTAAAAGTTTGAATCCATAGAGTGCTCCTCAGTGAGGTTTTCGGTGACGTTTTGGTTTAGAAACAATCCTTTATCAAGTTACTATATTAAGAAAAAAAAAAAAGACCATACTATGAAAGCATGGAAGCTTGTGATCGTAAATAAATGATACCCTAGATATTAAATGACTAACACCCTATCCCGTCGGGGTTTTCTCTGTCTCTTATTTGAAATCCATGAAGACGCAGGTGCTGGAAGCCGCAGTATCTCCTGCATCGAGGTATGTTAAGAAATGGCTAAGAGAAAATTGGGGGAGTGCGAGCAGTGCTAATACCCTTTTGGTGCAGTTGCTGGAAGCGTTGGAGATCTGAGCAGCATTACTCGTGTGCTGGAACAGATTTATAGCTGGCGTTGGTAGCGGCAGAAGGAATCTGAAAGACATTAAATTGTTCTTGTTTGGTGCCAAAGTATGCAAAGCACAGCGAAGCAGGGACCTGCCTCTGGCTTCCACTCCTTGTACAAGCTGTTTATCTCTCAACTGTAGAACGTGTTTTTAATTGGACAGCTCTAACTAGGTGTTTATATGCACATTTTCCTGGTTTAAAGCTCTTGACCTATGAGTAGCCTCGAATGTGTTCTGGAGGGTGTTTCCTCAGTGTTTTTGGACTTAACAGTTAGAGCTTTGCCATCAAAATTAACTTCTAGTTTGGTAAACAAAAGGTGCCATCAACTCCTCAACTTGTAATTACAAGGTGCTTCTTTCAAAAGTTGCCAATTTAAATTCACATCCAAATCTTAAGTGATTGCTTTTGTTGTATTGACTTGAGAGGATTTTCATTTTAAGTACTCTCAAAAATAATTGATGCCTGTGTTTGCCTACAATGAGGTTTTGCTGCAGCTTTCTCAAAATGTTGCCTGTAAATATTAAGCTATTTTGGAGGGTGTGAAGATGCAGTGTCCCAACATACCCACGTTTATTGCTTATTTACAGGCAAGGGAGCCATTTATGACATGGGGAGGGCTATGAGAAGCTTGCGGTCCCTTGTGAATGCTTTACCCCTGTGTTGCTAGGAAAGGATAACTGATTATTTTTTTCTTTTGCATATTTAGAGTCACTACAGGGAATAACAGGAAAAAGGATGATTTTGTTCTGGGAAGCGTTAACAAAGGCTTTCCAAGTACCAGTACAAAGTTGCCTTTGTATCGCTTTTTATAGTTTTAGTTTTGAGAAACCACATGGCCTTTAAAATGATCCAAGGAAGCTTCCAGTGCGAGCAGGGTGGGATGGAGTCATCTTCTAGGTGTGTGTTGGTCTTAAAAAAAAAAAAAAAAAAAAAATTTTCTTCTGGGTGCATAATGAATATTCAAGAAACACTCCTGAGCTACGCTTTCCTGGAGTTGTTTTTCAGTTCTCTGGATGGATTTCTAAACATCAGCACGGTTGTCTGCATCAATTACATTTTGGAGATCTTCCATGGTATAGAGTCATCAGGTCCTGCTTAGCTGAAAAGGGCAGCATAAATTACTGTCTGAGGTGGCAGGCAGGGTACATAGGGCAGTGTGGGTCTTGCGGAGAAATTATAAACCTGTTAGGTTTTCATTGTGTGTAATAAACAGTTAATTAGTGTTGGTGAGCTGGATCTGGTTTTAACACCTTCCCTCTCCCATCGCTGTTGGCTGAAATTTACTGGTGAGGTTAACACATGATAGAGCCCCACCAATACACAAAATAAAAGATAGTACTACCAGACCTCATTATTTAGAGCTTTTGTATTTGATCCTTGCCCGGATTCGGTGTCCCTTCTCCTGTCTCTGCCCCTCTCTGTGCCTAGAGCTGCCCTCGGTGGCAAGTGTCACCTTCAGGCGCTCTGTGGAGAGGTGGGTCAGGCCAGCTCAGGGCTCTGCGGAACTGGAGAGACCCTTAAAAAGAGAACTAGACACAAAATGCAGCACAAAATGAGATGAATGTAGATTGTGGTTTGCCAAAATTCCTAGTCTTTGGGTTAGGCCAGAGCCTGGTGCTCTGTCGGGACCTGTCCTGTGTGGCCACCGTGCTGGTGCCGGCCAGTGTTCCCGAGGGCGTCCTGGAGGCGGATGCTTGCAAGGGTTGGGCTAGGAGCCATTCTGGGAAAAGTCCATGGACATTAAGGTGTCTTATCCTCCTAGAGGTCTTGTAGCTGCTCAGTCTCCTCCTTTAAAATAGGTTATTTGCTTTTGGAATAACTATCTTTTTTCTTCTCGATCCATGAAGGCACCGTATGGGTGTGGGCAGCCAGGATTTTGGGGAGGTGGCATTTGCTCATTCCTGTTCAGATGCTGCTTTGCTTTTCTGCTCTTAACCATTGAGACCTCATGTCTGTGCTGCCCCATCCCAGGATGGCTGTGGGAGATGCCAGCTCTGCTTTCCAGCCGCGAGAGCAGAGAGCACTGCCAATATTCTCTGATTTTTGTCAGCCATGGCTTTATCTGCACTAAAAAATGGCCTTTTTTGTGGGTCCTCATTTCTCTTATTAGATATTCCTAGTGGCTCAGCTGCTGGTTTACAGCCTAATGCCTTCGGAGCTTGCAGGAATGGGGAGTGGGCTTGGTTAAATGTTTTAAAGTGACACTTGTGGGTAACAACCCTGAATTTTATGGCTTGACTTACTATTTTGGGGAGTTTAAGGTTTATTGATTGAATTGATGGATCGGCAGAATATGCACAAGTGGTGCTGATTTGCTCTAGTGTTTTAAGATGTCATTTTCTAAAGTAAATGCAATATAAATGTTATTTTTTTTGAGTCTTTTCCTGGTATTCTACCAGTGTAAAACTAATTTTTGAATATCTAAGGAGCGCACTGGGCTCTTTTCGAGTGCAGTTAAGCAATCATGATCACGCTGTGCTCTTTTCCAGTGCATTTAAGAAATAATGCTGGTGACTATAAGCGAGGCTTTTCTGCAAAATTGCTTCCTTTAGGTTGTTATCTGCACGGTCACGAGAACACGCGTTTCTGTGCATCTTCCCAGGCTGGTCCTGAAATTCACTATGGACATAAATAGATTATTTCTGCTTTGACATCTCAGCAACTGCATTCTGTGTTCCCTCCCCGGTCACCGCTGGTTTCAGTGCTCTTGGGCACAGGGGGGTTATGCTGGAGCCTTATTTCTTATTTTGCTCCGTTCACACCGTTGAAGGCGTCGTCCCTGTGACTTGTGGAGTCGCGTTTTCCCCAGGTGCTCTTATTCTAAGCTCTTCGTATCTGACTTGTGTTGGGTTTTGTAGCTTACATCACCTTCTTTCCTATTAATAATCCCATTGGTGTAACTGAGCTTTCCTGTCGAGCAGTAACTGCCAGGGCAGCTGAATGAAGGCGTTCTGAAAGAAAACCATTGCTTCCCCGTCTCCATTATCCCGCTCCTTTGTTGTAGTTTCCTCCTGTCTCCGCACAAGAGCTGCGTTTCAAGTTTTGGCCTCACTACTGAGACACAGACTGTCACATTTCCCCGTGTATTATTTCAAAAGAACTGTAACTCAGGGCTGTTCATAAAAGAAACCACTAATTCCCATCAGGAATGCTCACTATATGGAATGTATTCTGTGCACTGACATCTTAATATCCTCTGTGCTTGGACAGATTGGAAAGAGCCATCCAGTAATTAATATCCAGGGAGGTCTAATAGCCTTGAAGCAGTTGAAGTGACTCATCATCGTTCTTTCCTCCTTGTGTCGATGACGCTGTAGGTGACTTAGAAAATGCCCTGCGTGGAAGCCGGGTCTGGTTTTGGATGCACCTTTTTGGGGGGATGAGAGGGAAGGAGAGAGCCTATTTTTCTTCTGCCTTGTAGTTGTGAAGATCCTTTTAAAAGGTGTAACATCTGTGTGTCCTTTGATGCTTCGTCTTTGCCCACCTTCATGAGAAGGTGCCTCGTGTAGGGGGGAGAATTGATTGAATCGATTCTGTGATACTGAACTTACTGATAAATGGGCTTAAATCAACACATTCATTTCGCTGGCACTGAGTCATTCATTGGCAACAATTCTGGCTTCTAAAGATTTTGGGATGAAAGTGTGATTAAGTTCTTAAATTTTTTGTTAATTATACTGACTGGGTCTCACTGCTACAATGTGTGGGACCTTACAGGTGAGAAAGAAACAGCAATTCTCTTTCCCCCAAGCCATTTAACTTGAATTGTTTCAGAAAATGCAGTGACTCTCTTATGTTTAGTCTTGGAAAATGGCATTTGTTGAGCCAGAGCTCTGAAGTATTTACCATCCAAATAAGGGTGAGTAAGGGTCTGAAATCCTGTGTGGAGGCAGCTTTGGTGAGTTGATTTTTCAAATGGCTCCAAGAGGGCTTCGTAAGGTTTGGCGAAGAGCTTCAGGCGAAGATCAAACAATGGGAAAGTGGAGGGGAGAGCAGAGGACATGTGACTGTGAGTAACCGGCATGGGTCGTTAGCCAAAGTTCAGATGATACTACACAAAAAATTACAAGTCGTAAACATATTGGCTTCTGGAGATGAATGCAACTGGGAAACTAAATGGCGTGTGCGGTGTATAATAAGGAGTGTTTAGATGTTGGAGGCTTGTCCTTGCTTTTCATCTGAGTAGTGAAATATATTGAATTTCATTATGCTCGTAGTGAGGCACCTAGTGTTGGAGCACTTGCTGTAGCACAAAGTGATAGCAATAAATGATGCTTAAGTGGAAGCCTCTCATCTTATTTGCCCTGCTGTTTCAGGAGGGAGGGAGCATCTGTAAGAAAGTCATATAAGCAGCATAACACATCGTGCTTCACAAAGCAGGAGTAAGGAGTAGAGGCAGTTTAAAATGGAGGGGCTGAGGATGGGAGGGAGAGGGGCAGCCCTGAAATCCTCCCCCGCGGGAGGAGGTGGTCACTTTGTCATTAGCTGGCAGGGCCAATGTTGTCCTGTGTCTCCATAATAGTCATACAGGGAAGAAGGTTTGGAAATAGGTTTTGAATAGTGCTGGTTTTAATGCAGCTGTTGTTTTATGGCCTGGTATCCATTTTGTAGGGATTGAATTCTTTTCACTTAAAGCTTTTCCTGCGAAGAGAGAAACATCCCTCAGCTCTGCAGAAGACACAGATCAAAATCATATTAAAATGTGGTCTGTGCTTACGGCTCATGTTTGCCAGAAATGTAGTTTATTCTTAACAGATTCAACATTTAGGCTTTAATTAATTGTTAGATTTAAATGTTAAAGTATTTTGTCTTCCTCTGATTCATTGTCTTAAGATACAGCAAAACAAAAATGCTGTATGGATCCATTCGATGTGCCAGGCTGAAGGATGGGAAAAGAAGGAAAACAGATGGAATTCCCCCCAACTTGTTCCTTAACCGGCTGCGGGGACGAGGAAGCAAAGGGACAGGCTGTGCTGCCTCCAGCCCCACGGGAGCCCCAGCTCCAAGAGGCCTGTGATGGCCACGACGGCAGACAAATGCTTTAACAAGCTGTTTGTTGGGGCCCTAGGAGCGAGAACTGTTTTTCTTCTTGCTCATTAGGCACTGTTAGGCTGAACACGCTCATAAATTTGACCTCAGTGTGACTGTTGGATTATTATCTCCTCACTTTTTTTTCCCAGGGTGAGCCACTTTATAGTGGAAGGAAAGTATTTCCTTTATCATTTGCTTTAAGTATTGATAAATAACGAACGGTCTCTGTGATGAGTATTGATTTCAGTTCAGTTTGGACACTTTGTTATTCTGATGCCTTAAATTACCCAGTCTGTAACAGTCACCTTCCCAATATAGCCAGTGGTTTGTCAGCATCTCACCCGGGCTCGTTCCCGTCCACCCAGGAGTTCAAGGTGATGGGAGACGCCCTAACTCTTTGGAAAGCTCTAGTATTTTGGAAAACGAAGCAACCTGTCCCCCCTTCTATTACCAGAAATAAAACTCCTCAAAGTAAGTGATAAAAAGTATATAAATATATATAAGAACCCCAAAATATATAAAGTGGATAATAGTGGGATCACTAGAACTTAAAGAGAATAGCTTTGTTTTTTATCATCTTTACATTTGCCTGAGTGGTGAGTGTTTAGTCTTTTGCATAGTTTCTGGGAGGAGGCGTTGTTTTTAAGTGCAGGAAAATGGAGTTGTAAAGCCTTGAATCAGCAAGGCCTGCTCTCAGATGGGAATTGACCCTCGCTTTTGTAAAAACAATTTTCAGTGGCTTGGCAGACAGTGCGCCAAAGGAGATGGTGAGTAGGCAGAAATATTTTGCCAGCTCCAGGTAATTTATTTGGAATATTCTGCAATATCTGCAGGCAGCAAATCACATTGTGAAACTTTGGGGGGGGGGGGAAATATGTCTTTGTTTTTCCTGAGAGTGTTTCAAGTGTTTGTTAACAAAATGTTACAGGGATTTAATTTTTATATATGAAATTCTAGTGATGTGTTTTTGATAGCGTTCGGTCAACAGTGCAAGTTAACAGCATGGGCACTCCTGACTGCTTTTGTTCTCCTGGGCACTACTTTTTGGGCAGTTGGCCCATGTCCTTTGTGCCATCGAGGCAGGTTTTATGTTGTCTCCTCCTTGCTGGGCTCCCTGACTTCACAGCGCACGCACATGTACGCTCTGCACATCTATCCTCTGCCCATCTCCAAGAATTACTACCCTTTTTAAGCAGCTCGATGACTGCGTTTGCAGGGTAAGGCTGCCTTCAGCTTGCTCCTTGAAGGCTGTCCAAGAAAAAGGATGGGAGCGGATGCCTGCCTGCAGATAAAGCCCCAAATTTGCTTTGGAGAGGCCGTGGGAAAGCAGCCTCCCGGGAGCAGAGCGTGGCCTGGGTGAATTACGGCCGCGGACGGCAGATGATGTACAGGCTGGCAGTTGGGGCACCAGCATCAAAGCACGTTCTCTTGGCACCCGGTTTTTGTCAAGATGCTCTCTTGCAGATTTGCATCACTGGATCCGAACGCTCGTTCCAGAGGATTTTTGGAGGCTGGTGCCTGGCTTGTACAATTCCAACAGGCAGTCCGTTACAACTCTCATTTGCTCTTTCGGGTGCTGGCTTTCATTAAAATTCTTGCAGAAGGAAAAGTTGGTGTTGGTAGAAAGGAGAGCGACAACATGTTTCTCTTGGCAGCGGTGCTGGCTGTTCCTGCTCAAAGTCATCACGGAGCTGGGATGCGAATAAAAACTGCCAGGTGCTCAGTGTTCCTGAGCTGCCAGAAGGATTTTGGTGGCACCACGGGGTGGGGAAGGGAATGGGGGCTGACAGCCAAGGCCTTGGCACCTCCTGGGGTCTCACAGGGCTGTGACACTGAGCAGTGCCCAGGCAATGTAGGGGGGAGCCTGCTGAAACTGCCCCTTCAGTGGCTGTTGTGCTAATCTCAGCTGTGGGCATCTCTCCTCTTTGCTTTTGAGTTCGCCGTTAGAAAGGCAGATTTTTTGCTTTCCAGATCTGTGCTGGCGATGGTGGGTGTTAGTGCTACGTCATGGACCTCTTGAATGGCCAAAAATGGCTCATCATGTTTGCAATGTCAGGAATTTGAGGTTTCAGAAACCTCTGAAATTACAACAGAGATGTCTTTATTTATTTTTTTTTTCCCTGAAATGGCCGTTCACACTGATGATGCTGCAGCACCAACGGTTATCCTGCAGGAGAGACTGCCATTTCCCTTCCTACCTCACGAGTCCTGTGTGCTTAATGTCTTGGCAAAAGCCTGGAAAGATTAGATTTTGCTGTAGGAGATGCCTGAGGAGGGTTGTTTGGCTCTAGTCCCCGTCGTTTGTGGGTTGTACTGTGTACGGTGGCTCTGTTGGGTTGGGGAGAGGCCGCCCTGGTTGCAGATCAGCAATCGGGGGGGTGTGATGGGCACAGAACACCATATTAACAGTCCTGTTTCATTTTCCTGTTCATTGGACTCCTTGCACATGGCCAGGCTGTAGTATTAAAGATGTTTCATGGGAGTGTAAGGAAGTGCTTGGATTTATCACTCTTTGTAGCATTTTTTTTGCTGTATGGCTATCTTCATATTTTATTAATGCACTTCCCTGTCTATCTCCTGCTCCGTCTCTTTCCTCAGTTCTGGCGCTTTTAGTGTAGCAGTCTCAGTGCTGTGCTCACAATCACACAGAATCACAGAATGGTTGGAGTTGGAAGGGACTTTAAAGATCATCGAGTTCCAGCCCCCCTGCCCTGGGCAGGGACACCTCCCACCAGCCCAGGTTGCTCCAAGCCCCCTCCAACCTGGCCTTGAACCCCTCCAGGGATGGGGCAGCCACAGCTTCTCGGGGCAACCTGGGCCAGGCTCTCACCACCCTCACAGCAAAGAACTTCTTCCCCACATCTCAGCTCCATCTCCCCTCTTCCAATTTAAAACCATTACCCCTTGTCCTGTCAGTGCACTTCTTGACAAAGAGTCCCTTCCCAGCTCTCCTGTAGCTCCTTCAGATATTGGAAGGGGCTCTAAGGTCTCCCCGGAGCCTTCTCTTCTCCAGGCTGAACAACCCCAGCTCTCTCAGCCTGTCTCCATAGGAGAGGTACTCCAACCCTCTGATCATCTTCATGCCCCTCTGCTGGACCCGTTCCAACAGGTCCATGTCCTTCCTGTGCTGAGGACTCCAGAGCTGGACACAGAGCTCCAGGTGGGGTCTCACCAGAGCAGAGCAGAGGGGTAGAATCACCCCCCACAACCTGCTGGCCACACTTCTCTTGATGCAGCCCAGGATGGGGTTGGCTTTCTGGGCTGCCAGTGCACACTGCCGGCTCATGGTGAGCTTCTCACCCACCAACACCCCCAAGTCCCTTTCCTCAGGGGTGCTTTCTAATACCTCATAGAATGGTCCAGGCTGGAAGAGACCTCCAGAGGTCATCTAGTCCAACCTGCCCCCAGTCAGCAGGGACACCCCCAACTAGACCA
The DNA here is from genome assembly GCA_003697955.1 of Calidris pygmaea. NCBI lineage: Eukaryota > Metazoa > Chordata > Aves > Charadriiformes > Scolopacidae > Calidris > Calidris pygmaea. Next base: position 24,924 of record QJSC01000082.1, read on the forward strand.
GGTTGCCCAGGGCCTCATCGAGCCTCACCTTGAATATCTCCAGGGAAGGGGCCTCAGCCACCTCCCTGGGCAACCTGTTCCAGTGCTCCACCACCCTCACAGGATAGAACTTGTTCCTAATCTCCAATCTAAATCTGCCCTTTCCCAAATTAAAGCCATTGCCCCTTGTTCTGTCACTACAGGCCTTTGTGAACAGGCTCTCTCCAGCCTTCCTGTAGCCCCCCTCAGGTACTGGAAGCCTGCTGTTAGGTCTCCCTGGAGCCTCCTCTTCTCCAGGCTGAACAACCCCAGCTCCCTCAGCCTGTCCTCGTAGCAGAGCTGCTCCAACCCCCTGATTGTTTTAGTGACCCTCCTCTGGACCCGCTCCATCAGGTCCGTGTCCTTCCTACGCTGAGGGCTCCAGACCTGCACACAGCGCTCCAGGTGAGGTCTCACTAGAGCAGGGTCAAGTGGCAGAATCCCCTCTCTGGACCTGCTGGCAACACTTCTTTTGATACAGCCCAGGATGTGGTTGGCCTTCTGGGCTGCAAGTGCACACTGCCTGCTCATGTCCAGCTTTTCATCCACCAACACCCCCAAGTCCCTTTCCTCAGGGCTGCGTTCTGATACCTCATCCCCCGGTCTGTACTGATGGTGAGGATTGTTCCAGTGCGAGTACAGAACCTTGCACTTGCTCTTGTTGAACCTCATGATGTTCACCTGGGCCCACCTCTCCAGCCTGTCCAGGTCCCTCAAATGCCCTAAGCTGGTACGTCTGGAAGAAGCAGTTCTGTGTGTGCACCCCGGCATTCTTTGTGCCCCCACATGTGCTTGTGGGGCCGTGGGGGAGCTGCTCGGGGTTCAAACTAACGGCTTTTTTGCGTGTTGGGGGATCACTTCCAGTGACGGTTCACTGTGCCTGGATTCAAGGGAAGGGCTGCTCCAGACCACGACCAAATGCTGTGGGCAGGGGGAGAGGTTTCCTTCGGTACCACTGTGGGGTTTTGTTTGCTTAAGGCGGGTGAAATCACATCTGTGCCTCAAGCAATTGGAGTTCCCTGCTCCAAGGAAATCCTCGCTCTTCTTTAAAAGAGGAAAGACAACAAAACCCCCTTTTTAGTGGTGGTGGGGCCGGTTCCTTCTGCTGCTTGTCCTGTGGGGTTTTAAGGCTGGTGCTTATGGTTAGCATTTTCATAGACTTTCGAACAAAATAAACCTCAAAATATTGTCATTGTAAATGTTTGATGTTTTGCCAAATTCTGTATTTTATGATTATCATCAAATTGGTGTAGTTTTTAGAATATTTTTTTTCTTATAGCATATATACTGAATTGAGCCTGTATTCAATAAGTTCATTTGTTTTGCTAGCAAAATTAGGTAAAATATGACACCTGTATCTTGAAACTAGACTTTTGGGAATGTGTTCTCTGCCCTAGAGCTAACAGTCGTCTTCTTTTACAGGGCAATCACTTTGACCAATATGAAGAAGGGCACCTGGAGATAGAGCAAGCGTCTCTAGACAAGCCCATAGAATCGGTAAGACACATACAGACTTATCAGCATCATCAACCCACCCAAAATTAGGCCGTGATCGGATGGTACTTGATGTGAATGCAGTCAAATTTGATAGGAGCGGGCATCGTTTTGTCAGTACAGGGTTAATTTTTTTTTTGGTGGTAAATTGCATGCTGAGACTAAGTGGGCCTGGGATTTAATCTTTAAGAAGTTCTCCTAAAGCTATAGGTGAATTTAAATTATAGTTCAACGTGATATTTCAGAAATTATTCCTTCATAGATACTTATTTTGTGAAGTTTTTATACTTTTGGTTGAAGAATCAGTTTAATTCCTATGCAGACTTGATGGAATAGTGTAGTAGAATGTATTTTGATCCTTTTATTTTTTTTTTAGTTTATATTTTTGGAAAACTACTGGTGTGTTAAAGTGCTAGAATGACACCTGGCAGTATGGAAACACGGATGCATTACAGAATTAGTGTAGCAGTCCTTCCCCGTGAATCTGAAACTGTGCCCCGAGTTTCTTTAAAGTATTGCTTTGCTTTGAATTAGGTGTGGAGAATGCAGCCGTAAGATGGGGAAAAATTAAGTTTTGTTAAGTTTAACTTTTTTTTTTTTTTTAAGCTTTTTGGAGCTTTTAAATTTTTCTGTTTGCTCCTGTTAGTCTTAGGCACGAGAGCTTGTTCAGCCTCAACTGGCCCAAAGTTGGGCATTTAGCTTTAGTTAAGTTTCATTTGCAGTTTCAGTACCAGAGTAAGAAAACTTGTAGTGAATTATCGAGGGTCACTTAGTGGTGTGTGATTAAGATTAGATTTTTGTTAAGAAAATGCTTCTGAAGTATTTCTTTTCCCTATTAATAACTGAAGTTCTCTGTTAAAGTTTCTTCGCGTTAGTCTGCACTTAGAAGAAACTTAGCGTTAGCAAAAGATCAATATATATATTTTTCATTCGTGTGTAGGTTGGTGTTGTGTGTGTTTGTGTGCGTGTTAGATGTTTACCAAAAATTTACACAACTTGGGGTGTTCGACATTTTTCTTCCGCAGCAGTTGGCCCATATTAGCTAAGCAGCCATGATCTGGTTTGTATTGCACGGTCTGCCTTTTTTAATTTCTTCTCTAGGGTTTCCTTTTCCCCTTCTTATTTCTGTTCTTCTGGTCCAGTGAACACTGCATATAGTACCTACTGTCTTAATGTGCTGGCATGATGCTAGATTTAGGCATGGCAGTAATTGATGACGCATGAGATAATGCTGCAGAGATGGGAATTCGTATTCAATCTTCTCCTGAATACTTCAACCTCACCTTGTGATAGGGGGATTTTAATTAAAATGCCAAGCTTGTTTCCTTTATGCAAATCTAATGAGAAATACTTGTTGGAAGCCTGCTCTGTGCCACGCTGGAAATTAGCATTTCAAAATAATTCAAATACTACTTACAGACTAGACTGGTTATCTGATTTCTGAAAAGTGTTTTCCCAAAGAGAGGAGCAGAAGTGGTGACAGATGAGATCTCTCGGGTGTTCTGGAGGGAGTGAGCCCTACGGGTGTGTGTAAAACGGGGACGAGAGCTCTGGACCCAACAGCAGGGACACACCGACTCCCAGTGCAGATGTAGGACTTTATTGCGGTTTGACTAATGTTGAACTGCAGCAGAAAAATTAAATTCAATTACGGCTTTAATATTTTATTCATACATATCTCACCATCCAAATATCGGGACATTTTTAACCTTTACAAATTTTTTGGTGGGTTTTAATATGTACAGTTGAGCCTTAGAGTTAAATTTGCCAACAGTTTGATGGAGAGGACAAGGCTTACCTCTTCAGGAGGAGAAAGAGTTAAAACCTCCAATTTTTCTTTAAAATCCAATTTCCTTCACTCTTCTTTTGTCTGTAATAGGAGAAACAAGCATTTAAGGTGCAAGACCCCTAACCTGGGACATTAAACTCTTGGAAGAAGTCGCAGAACTCAGTAAATGTATTGTCACATGAGCTGTGGTCTGTGTCAGAGCACACTTGAGCTGCCTTCATGCGCTCGTCCCAGAATTTAAAAGCTACAGCTGCTGTACGGGGTGGTTTTTTGGTTTCACAAAGAAGCCTGGTGTCAGAAACTGCAGCCAGAAACAAACCGGTCACTTTTAAGGTTAATTTTCACATCATCTTCATTAAGTATATTGTTGATACTTAAAAGAAGATCTGCAGCTGGGAAGCATAAATAATTTGTCTAGTTTCCTAACACCTGTGACAACTATTTTGCTCCCACACAATTAATGACCTGTGTGCTTTTTCAAATTGTCAAATTACACAAATTAAAAAAAGGAAGAGTTTTCTTGTCAGAGTTCCATGGTGTACCTCTCCGGCAAGATCTGTCCCTAGGAAGGAAGTATTTGCATCACTTTTTCTGCTGCCTTGTGTTTTATGCTGTTTGCTCACCCAGAAGCAAGCAACATCCTTGAACTGAAATTGAGAGGGGAAGAAGGGCAAGTATGTAATTTGCAAATACCACACATGTAAATAGTTGCAATATTAACATTTATTCACAAATTGTCTTATAATCCTTAACCAGTTCTCTGTTAGCAATTCAACTGACCTTTCCAAAGGAATCTGCTTGGAGCAACGAGCAAGAGCCTTTGCTTCACATGAAGGGAACAGTTTGGATGACAAATGTCTTTGTGCAGGGAAGGGTGTGTTTAACAGCAGCAGATCAAAACATGTCCCAGTTAAAAGTTGGATTATTCTACAGGTTGAAGAGTGGATTTAAGTATATTCTCTTAAATGTGCTTCTTGCAGCTTCTCACATCTCCTTAGTAAAATGAAAAGGCTTTAAAGACCGCAGGTAGCTTGCATTTGGAAATCCCAGGGGGCAGAGAGTTTCTCTCGGAGTTTGCCGATCACCGCTGAAGTGAGATCCATCTCTGCAGCATTATCTGTTGAGAGGTGCTGACTGTACTGCTACAGCATGCAACTCAAAGGTGGCTGGAAAAATAGGTTTGGGAGTCTACAGATCATTACAATGTTGAAACGTGTCCTCAATTAGCATAATTAGCATTTCTGTTCCTCTGGAAATCCTGCTTTGTACAGCTTGTTTAGGCCAAAGATGTCTGGACTGACACATGCGACTATAACCAAAGTACATTTATGGAAAACAGAGCTGACATGAGCTAGAGGATGTGCGTAGCCTAAACGAGAAGCCAGCTATTTTCCATTACTAAATTGAAGAAAATATTTCATATCAATGGACTCTTCATAGCAGCACATACTGCTATTTTTTTTTTTCTCCCCACAAATAACATATTTTTTGTTGTTGTTGTTGTTCTGGTTTTGAAAATTGCTGCACTTCCACTGGCTGTTCACGTCAGTGCAACCACTGGTGTCTGGTCTCCTTGAAAAATCGGAGCACTTAACCCTTTCTTAAATTCAAGAAGCTGCATCCATTTGTTTTAAGATATTTTAAGTGCGCTGAGTTCAAATGGGAAGTCACGAAGTATTGCAGCTCTAATAGAATCTGAAATTTCTTCACATGAATTTCCTTATTTCCACTTGTTTACTGAAGCTCGTAGCTGTGAATTCCCGGTTTTGGCTGTCCCCGCAGTACAGGTTACGTAGGAGAGGACGTTATGCCCTTAGAGCCCCGTGAAGAAGCCGCCCTTTCCCCGTGCAGGGTGTCAGGGACTGGAACCAAGCCGTCCCCGTCGCAGTTCGGAGGCAAGACTCTTACCCACTTATTGCGGAGCTTGTTAGTTTGTCCTCGTCATAACTAACAAATGTCCTTTTTCCCCTCCCCTCTCTAATTCCGCTCAGTTCCACGAGGAGGTCCTCGAACTCCAGGAGGTTTCAGGCGGCAGTGGGTAGTGGGCTGACCATGGCAGGCTCTTGTAGACGCCCGTAGGAGCTGCGCTGGGTTGTGTCGCACCGTCTATCTGTACAGATCTGTGGACTCCACTAGTTCCAAAGTGTCATTTGATGAGGCTGCTGATTTGACATTTAGCAGTAGCCACATGTGGACAGCGCTATAAATAATGTGCTTCTTGAAGCTGAATGGTGTAGCATTACTATTTGGCTTTTCTCTCTAGTCTTCATTGTGTCATCTGTAGTGAGCTATAGGTTTTGTTTTGGGAATCTTTTCAACCTCTTGTTTGCATGGGTTCACCCAGTAGCATCCGATCCTTGCTTATAGATTCCTGGATACACAGTCAGCACAGCTTACAATCCACTCAAGAGACGTATGGTTCCTGTCGAGCGCTCAACGATGTCAACACCGTGTGTGGGCATCTGACGGAAAACCCGGTTTAGCCAAAACTAGTGGTTTGCTTTAGCCCTAATTCAGCTCAATCCGCTGACTGCGGGTTATATCCCACACGCAACATCATCAAAACCTTTCCGTTCCTGTACGCATCTTTTCATTGTATGCATTATTGATTTTATTTTATTTTTTTCTATTGGTCAGGACCTTTGTCAAAAATTTGTGCTGGGGATATCCCGATATCCGGAATCGCTGGGAGCCATTGGGAGCAGTCAGGGTGCAGGGTGGGCAACTGGGGAGGCCAGTTTGAGCTGTTGGAGAAGGTCGCTTTGGATGAGATGCTCCAAAGTAGCTCCCTGAGAGTTTGGTGAAGGCAAGACCTTTACAGTTCCTACATGCTTTGGAAAAGTTACACTTCATCTGTTGTGCAAATTTCCCATCTCTAAGTAGAACTGATCACTACCGAACAGCTCCAGAGCGATGGGTGTGATGCCAGGAGCTGTAAATGGTTCCATGGAGACCCTGCCCAGCTCTTCTGTCCCATGCTCATCATCCCAGTGCCCGTGGCTCCATGGCCATTGCCCAGACCCGTGGCACTGCTGTCCTGAGTTAACTGAGAGCTCCCTTGCTCACTCAAACACCTACTGGGGGACTTATTTGGGCTGCCTCGATAATTTTAATTGTGGCTGTAACACAATGAGCTCCAGAAGGATGGTGTAAGAAGGTGAGGAGGCTCATGCCAGCTCTCCATTGACAACTGGGGGGATTTCCTCCTGAGGCTGGTGGTGGGTTTGTAGATGGTTCAGCTCTTCCTGTAGGAGAATTGCTATGATGGGAAGATAGTTTATTCAAAAGGACTGACAGCTCTTGCCATGGACAGGAGGTTTGGTGTGAAAAAAGACATCACTTCTATGTGAAAGAGCCCATGATCTTACAGAACTTTCACTTAAAAATGCAATTTTTTATTTTTTTATTTTTTTAATTTTTTTTTTCAAAGAAAAGCTACTGGCTGTTGCAGTGTTTGCTGCCCCGTGACAGATTTTGGCCCCAATATCCCCAGCTATTCCCCAGGCTTTGCAGAATGGCTCTGGCATAGGAGCCTGGCAAGCCTGGCCTTCCCTAATTGAATTTTTAGAGCAGCATATTCTGCCCAAGAGCAGTCCTGCCGGTCTGCGTCTGCGCTAGTGGTTAGAACCGGAGGAGGAAGGTAGAAGGTGGCTAAAAATGAGCAGGTTAATGACTAGGTCCCAGCTCAAATTTTAATATTAAACTCCCTATTCAGTGCAACAGAAGATGCTCCTTTTCAATTCAGTAATATTTAAAATCAGAAGTAGTTTCACTGCTTAAGCAAACAAATGGAAAAGATCTAACGGGGAAAAAACACACCCTTCCTGGGAATGGAGACAGGATAATATTTGGGCCTAATTCTGATTTATGTCAAACAACTCGCAACCATCCTCTTGAGTGGTTTTGTAAAAGTGGTGCTAATGTGTATAACCCTTCTAAATTTTTCTTTTTTTTCCCTTTAACATTTGTTTACCCCTTCACTGTGTCAGTCACAACACACCGCTCTTGAATCTCCCAGCTGGTCTTGACTTGTTGAATTTATTTTATGCTTTCACTCTTCTTTAATAAATACATTACTTGCAAGCAGTGAATTGAAAACAAAGCAAAAGAAAAAAAAACTACCATTAGTGATTGGACAGTTTCTTACTTTGTGTTACATTTAACTGTTCTTTTGACAGCCCAGTTTTTAAAGCCAGGTTCGTATGGAAATGCTTTCACTCCACTTGCACTGCTTTTGGAAATAGCATATTGCTTCATCTGTCTGTTTATTTTAGTGCATTCATAACACAACACAGTCAGCACAATGTCTCATCTCCACGGAGCAAAAGATTGCAAAGTACTCCTTGTCCTTTTGATTTTTTTATTATTTTTTTTTTATGGAAAATGCAGCCATTTTTGTCAGCAGCGGCTTTTAAAAATCGGATTCAATAATCCTTTGTCAGATACGGGTGCGATGCTAACGGTAGAACAATTAGTGCGTTATCCACAACCAACCCCTTTCAACTTGGGGCCCCTTTTTTGCATGAAGGACTGGGCGGTGGTTGAGGCCGTTGCAGAAACGGTCTGCGGGAGATAGATTTGCAGGTAAGTTATCCTACGCTTCCCAACCGACAGTCTTCTCCATGGTCTTTGTGGTTGGAATCCATATTTCTTCATTTTTTTCCTTTTTTTTTCTTTGGCATAAACTGATTTAAGCTTTTATAACCAGACATTTCCTTACTTCTCCTTTTTTCTTTTTTAAATTTTTTTTTTCCATGTAGCCCTCATTATGTCCTGGGGGAGAACTGGTAGTGTGGGAAAGGTGTATACTGTTGTCTTGAAAAATACAGCCAGACGAAATGTCTTGTTTGCTGGTATGTCAGAAAAAAAAAAAAAA
>QJSC01000082.1:33200-46268 GCA_003697955.1 Calidris pygmaea
AAAAAAAAAAAAAAAAATATCCTCAATCAAATCTTTTTGAGGAAAACTGTATCCATGCAGCCAATATCTTTGGGGAAGATTGTGTCTTTCAAGCTGATTCACCAAAGTTCCGCAAACCGTGTGGCCGTTTTCTTCAGTGTGGAGTGAGTGAAAACCCCACTGCTATTCTGATTTCTGTTAACGACTTGGTTATTTAATTAAAGAAACCTGCAGCGTATATATCTTTTTTTTTTAATTATTTTTTTCTTAAGATTCCATGTACCACTCAATGTTATGGATTCACAGCCTGTTATAATTCAGGATATTCCAGTGCTAGCTTGAGTTGTGGTTTGCCTTACAACAATTGATAATCAAATATGTATCTGATTTTTTTTTTTTTATGATTAAAAGGTGAACACGGTCCTAACCAAGAGTCCTTCTTTGAGGAGCTGACAGTTGGTCACTGCCAGTAAACTGGTAAACTGGTCAGTAAGGGACAAGCTGTCAGCTGTCGATGGTTACACGGGTGCCGGGAGCGCTCTTGTTCTTTATCTGAGGGAAGAAATCTTGTATAAAAACTTAATGAACTCCACGCAGAGCCCTGCTCAGCCCTCATTTCCAAAGCTGACACTTAATTGCTGCGTCAGTACTTTTCCACTTATGCCAAAATAGCTCTCTTTTTTTTTTTTTTTTAGGAAGATGAGACATTATGCTTATTGTTTCCCCTACATGCACTAATGGTTCCTTGCTGTTAACTTATTGCTAGGCCTGTTTCATTCTAACATCTTAGTATTTTTGTTAGTTTACATGTGAAATGCATCACCCAGTCTGTGCTTGAGCTCATTTTATTTAATTGATTTTATTTTTTTTATTTTTTTTTGTTTTACTAACTCACTGTTTTTTCAGTTTAATATTGGCTGCATGCTAGTTTATATATATATATATACATATATAAAAAAAACCCAATCAAGTCTAGCCTGGATTTTGCTATGATTGTGTTTTGGTTTCTAGTGGTGGGGCAGTCTTGCACTTACAACTTACTCAGTATTATAAAAGCCTGACACACAAACAAAATGACTAAACACATTGTAGATTTTCTTTACCAAAAAAATAAATAAATCTTAAGTGGTGCTGTCTAGGTGATGGATATGATTGTATAAATAGCTTGATTTTATGCTTTTTACTGTCAATTTTTATTGGTACACTTTATTTTCTCCCACATTGCTTTTTTTTTTTTTTTTCCTCTTTATTTTAAACGTGATGCACAAAAGTTGCCCAGCACACCATCAGAAAGTGACCGTCCCCGATACCCCGTCCCCCTGGAAAAATTCTAGCCAGCAATTTTTGACATTTGTCTTTCCCTTTTATTGGGCATATATTGCCTTTTCAGTAGCATTTTTTTGCATGCATATATATGTAGAAAAATCTCTTGCTCATCACATGTTTAAATGTCAGCGGGAAGGGAAGAATATATTATTGGAATATTTTTGGTTTGTTTTCTCTGTTCTGTCTGTCAGGATAATATTGGACACCGCTTACTCCAGAAACATGGGTGGAAGCTGGGCCAGGGATTGGGAAAGTCACTGCAGGGTAAGTCCAGTAGCTTGTTCTGAAACGTTCAACACCAGCTTCAGTCTTTACAAAATTATTTCTGCTTTTTTTTGGTTTTGTTTTGGTTTTTTTTTGTTTTGTTTTGTTTGTTCCTGGATTAGATTTTCTTTCCATTATTAATATATCCAAACAAATGCACTGTTGAGTTTCGTGTGTAGCGGTTTGGGAGTGGAAGCCTCGCTGCCGGCGCAGGTTAGAGACGGGGGGGGTGTGTGTGTGTCGTGTACGAAACCACCGCGTTTGGCCTTGGAGGGAGGTGAATTAACTGCCTCCGCACTAACAGGTAGTCGTGCGGCTTCTAAAACTGCAATAACAATATTTTGCTGGCCGGATGCTTTGATATTAAAAGAATTAAAAAGTATGAGCTGGTTGGGGTGATCTGTGTGCATGTTTCACGGTGGCGGCAGAGCCATTAGACGGGGAGTAAAAGGCTCTGCTGAGGACTGGAAGTGATGGCAGAGGTTCTCCTGGATGGGCTTCTAGTTTCTCCGCAGGGCTTTCAGGGCTTTTGACTTAACTCCTGTTCCCCAGCAAGTCTATTTGTCAGGGATTTAGCAAATCTCCTTGAGATGCTGTAGCATTGGTTGAACCAGTGCACTTAGTCCTCGTGCTGGCTGGAGCCTAAATTCTCCCTGTGACGCTAAATCCCGTGGTTTAAACTGAACTGGTGCTGGTCAGTCCTTGTGGGTGGCATTAGCCATTCCCCTGGCCAGTAGCTCCTGTTTGGCAGAGCTCCTGGCTGGGGTGGGAGCTCACAGCCCTGTTGTGAGAGGAACCGAAGGCCACGTTTCCCATCAGCTGCTCCTGGGCTGCCGGTGTCTCCAGCGTCCAGTGCTCACTATTTACTGTGGGCACAGGACTCGGTGCCTGGGCAGGTTCTGTAGACACCTCTTGAGGTGTTTGGAACCAAGTTCCTCCGGGTGACTCACTGGTGTTCCCACACCTTTAGTCCAAAGTCCTGGGAGCCTGTAATTGGACTTTCCTGCCCCTACAGCGAGCTCCTTAGAGAGAGGAGTATTTCTGTGCCATGGAGCACTGTCAAGAGGTAATGAGTTCCCTGAACTCCGTGAATGTGTATTAATTCCTTGGACTAAGGTACTCTTCACTCCTCGGATAGGATGGTGTTGGTGGTTAATGCTTCTTGCTTCCTCTAACATGGCTTCATTTGAGGTCCTCTGGCTAACGCATGGCGCTCCTGCAGTCCTCTCGTGTCCCTTGTTGGTGCCAAAGCTCAGGACGTGGTTGTAGTTGTCACCTCTTGGGCTTCTGCTTTGGCATGGCATTCGCTGTGTGTGTGATTGGGTCTGTTTTCTCTTTTGGGTGCCCCGTATCGCTCTGCACGTCACCTGTGTGGAAACGTGGAGATTTTTGAAAGAAGCCAAAGCGCCTGCGCAGCCCCGAGGGACCCCGAGCCGTGGGGTGTTGCGGGCACCGACGTGACGGAGCAAACAGCAGAGGACTGAACAATCCGGGTTTGGGGCAAGAGCGTGGTGTCACCGTGTCCTGAGGGCAGAGAGTCAGGGCCTCCCCCGGGGTTGGTTGGACATTTACGTTTGGATACTTGTCCAGATTTAGGTTTTCCCACTCAATATTTCGAAGCGTTGAATCTGTCCCCTGTCTCTTGCGTATTATTGAAGCTCTGGTGATTTTGACTGTCTGGAAGTGACAGAGAAATTCTGAGTAGGGGCTGTGAGGGTTTTCCTTTGCCTCCTGCATTTTAATAGAAATAGCCTGTCCCATTTAACCCCATAGATGCTGAAACCTCCCTAACGAAGGCTCTGCAGGGCGGGCAGGAGTTGGTTCTGTTCCACATGCAGATGTCAAGGGCACTCCCCCCCCAGTTCCCAGCAGCTACAGCCCTTGCCTGTTGCCTGTGGCGCTGATGGTGATCATGTTGGGAGTGCTTAATTCATTAGCCAGTGACCTTTTTACATGAGTCTTAGACTGTCCCAAAATCCAAATATAAACTGCCAGGGAGGAAACATTTGCATCCAATTTTAATGTTATTCGAATAGTTTGAAGAGTAAAGTCACTCGATGTGCACTGAGAATGGAAGAGCAGAACAAAAAAGTTCTTCCCCTCTTCCGTGCTCCCTTCCTGCTCCGAAAAGACCAAGAGAAGTTTCTGGAGAGATGTAAGGAGAGCAAATGCAGAGCATTGCTGTTGGGAACTTGCTTCATGCTGTGCTTGAGCCTAAAATCTTAAACAGCCTGTGGTTGAGAGGTCTCGCAGAAGTGCAACCACTTCAGATAGGCTTTAGCTGTGGGTGGACACATTATCTGACCTCCTGCATTTGGCTGCAGAAGCCCTTTGCAACAAACCCTCAAAACCCTACATTTTGGGTTACATACATGGAATTGATACTGCATTCATCTTTTTTTCAATGTAGTTGACTTCAGTGTTAAAGGAAGTTGATGAGTTCAGTGTGCTTATTTTTGTTATGTAGCTTTTAATTCCTCTGGTTTATTTGAACTGGGGCTCCCTCTTTACTTTTGGTGACTCTAAAAGTTATGCTACATTATATTTGCCAGTCCTAAATCCTTATTTTTTCTAGTAAGGCCGTTATGTTATTGTTCAACAGAACATCACGCTGCAGGACTGTGATGGCTTCCTCCGTGTTAACTACCCGCAGTGGGTATAACCCAGTGGTGAGAGCACTGATCTCTTTCTCTGGATGGAAGCTGGAATAGTTTAAAATTCACACTTGCCAATTGCTGGTGCTAAAAATGTGCTGTTGTAGTACAAAGGAGCCCAGCAGATTGGCTCGTTCTCTGCAAAATCTCAGCAGCAGAGTAGTTTTGTACCCACCGGGGCTGCTGCCTCGTGGTGTAACTCGTTAACCATCGTCTGTGTAATGCTGGTGGAAGAGCTGAGCCACTTGGATAAGAAAGCAGGTAATTCATGTCCTTAATGACAGGAGCTGTTACTCCAACACATCTGAATCCTCTGTTTTATTTTAGATGCTTTTTTGACAGGGATAGTGCTGTCATCTCTGACCACGCGAGGGCTAGAACACTGGTTCAGAGAAGCTCATAATGAATTCAGCAGAGTCATTCCTCTGCTCATCTCTTCTGATGTTTTTCACATTTTTCTTTCCACAAACAACTTGTGTTATATTTGGAAATGATGCTTCAACTTGCTCACAGCCAGTGAATGTGGAAAAGCAGAACAGGGGGTTGGTAGTTGACAGGGATCTCTTTTAATCTGGAAAGTGTGGTTTGGGGAACCACTTTTCTGTAGAGATTGTGCGAGGGTTGTGCTCTAACGAGGGGGAAAATGGTGCCTGAAGACAGTTTCCTCTTTCAGGAGGGACGACAGGACACACATATAATTGATGATCTAGAATTCTGTGGTCAAGTGAAAAAATAAAGCTAGAAAAAGATGTGGTTAAAAACACTGGTTGACCTTCATGTGAAGTCTTGGGCTAAATGAGACCAAGGATTCTGAATAATAAATCGGAGGAGTTCCACAAGTCAGAAGGGGAAGGAGAGGGCTGAGTGAAATCTTGAATTAAAATACTAATGATTTCTCTTGGAATAAGTATTTCATGTTAAGTTAAAATACTATTATGAAAAGCATTGAGAGGATGACATGCAGAAGTGGTATAATTTTAATCATACATTTGAAAATATTTTTATAAGCTCTTCACACTTCCCCTGTGTTTTCAATTTTTTGAATAGTCTTGTTGAAAAATAATATTTCTGTGCTGAAAACTTCTGTTTTCTGTTTTAGTCCTTGTGTGTTTAGTATGAGGTAACAGTTCTCTAGAGGTAGAGGTGCAAGACAAACACCAGGAGTTTAATCTCATTTAATTAAACTGGGGACAACTGAACAGAGCAGCTGAATGTTATCCTTAGGAAAGAGAAAGGATTTCTGGCTTTGCCAGGAATCAGGGGAATATGTGACTTTATTTGATGAGCTCAGAAAGAGGATGACGTGTAGGACACGCCGTGCAATGACCTGGCATTTCAGACTGATGTTCTAATCTATTCAAGAGAGCCAAATTATCTAGCTCGTTTGAGGAGTCACAGCCAAAGAATTCTGTGGTTCTCTGGGATGAGGTCAGGACCATAGCGAGTGTGTGTGTGTGTGGAAATATCTGATGAAGCTGGCCAGGGTGGACCCAATAGTCTTTAAGGGTAGTTAATGCCCCTGTCTGGTATTGCTGAGCCGATTCCCGGCTGTCCTAGAGGGGGCAGCCCCCAAGGGATGGTTTTCCGCAGAGAGAGGCGGTTGGGGAGCGTGGAATGGTCAGTTGGGAAGGTTTGCCTGATGTTTTCTGGTCGTTTGGAAGGTACCCTCAGGAAGGATTGCCCGGCTTTGGTGGGCAGGGCTAGAGCACATACCTACCTGGTCACCCCCTGAGTAGGTACTGGGTAATAACTGTCATTATTCAACACCCTTTTCTAAAATTTGCCTTTTTAAAGTCCTCTCATAACAAAGTGTGTCTGATTGCAGCCTTGACACCTTAAAAATTGCTCCAGCAGCTGTACAGAAAGCAGTTGTTCCCCCATACCTCCAGCTACATTCTCCCTTCACACACAGAGGGGAGCGTGTAATTAATTTGATACATTGAAAAGCAGTGATTTAACTCATGTTCACGCAGTATTCCCAAGACTGGGATTATCCTGGTCTTTGTGGTATCTCTGAGAGGTGAATCAGAATCTCGTATTTTGCTATGGCAACAGGTAACTTATGTTTTTGTCACGGCATAGGTACTCTTAAGTATTTGTTGTTGAACCAAAGAGCTTCAATAAATAGGAGGTTTTTGTGTCGAACTGGAATTGAGCCTTGAAACTTCCTAGAAGGTTGCTCCTCAGTTCCCTCCCTCTGTAGGGAACTAACGCAGCTCTTCTGTTGCTTGATTATTCTTGTGATGAAAATGTTACTTGATGTGAAATGAAGTTCAGTTTCAAGGTGCTTGGCAAGGCTTTGCAGGGTGCTCTTTTGTACTAGCACTTGGGTTATCTTGATTTTTCGGAGAATAAAAGCAGCAGGTGGCTCCCTAGAAAAGGGAGGTCCCTTTTGGGGCAGATAAATGAAGTATCAGAAGGTTTACCTGCAGCCTTTGATCTAAAAGAAATGCCTTCTGTCCCCTGATTCCTATTCCTATTTAGTAATGGCTTCCTTTTTGGTTGCTTATGTTTTTAACAAAGTTTTGGCATCGTTTCAGCGTGACTCTTCTGAAGGGCTGGTTGAGGCTTCCTGCACTGCTCATGTCGCGCTGCTGTGGAGGAGGCAGCGCTGTGTAGAGCTGTGAACCCCCTCCCGCAGCTTGTTCTCTTCCACTCAAGCTAAAAACAATAAACCCTTTACAAATTGCCGAGAGGGTGCTGTTCCTGTTGATCAGGGTGTGCTGCAAACTCACCGTATAAACTTCTGGTGGCATATAGACAGGAGCAGTTGCAAGTGGGCCTAACAGAACTTTGATTTTATTTTTATCCTTTCATGAGCGTATAAATTATCTAACAAGGTAGCACAGTCAGGTATATCAGATTTGTTAGAAAATGCTAGAATTGAGTTCTTCCTTCTAACTGTATTTTTATCACATGGTTTTCAATTTAAAACAAAAAAAGCACAAGTGGATTTCTGCTCTGACTTGCAAATTCTGGGATGATAAATATAGTCATCACTCCCCCCCCTCTTCAGTTATACTACGATGCGGTTCTTATTTGGCACGTTCTTCCCTAAATCTGTTCAGACAAGCTCTTGTTTTCCCTCTTGGAATAAAGGCTGAGCGGAATGAAAGATGGGAAGGGTCTGAAGGGACTGTTGGAGGGGGAGAGCCCGCGGGTGAGAGCTGGTCCTGTGGCTTAGGCAGGAAATAGCCCTTCTCTGGCAGCCTCTGGGATAATTCTCATTTCTGAGATGAAGCTCAGGAAGAGTCACTAGTCCAAGCCCCCCGTCAGGTGGCCACAGGTGATGCACACTATGTTTTCTGGATGCCGGCTTCGTTAGACGCGTGGGGAGTGATGAGCAGAGCTTTGACCACTCGAGCAACTGGGATCGGTCACAAATGCGATGGCTCGGCAGCTGTGGCTGGAGAAATAAGCTCAGGGTTTGAATTCCAGAGGTCTTGAATCCTGGCTCTGTCACCAGTTGGCCAAACGGCTTACAGCTCATTTATTAATGTATTTTTCCATTTGTGAAATCCTCTGGTCTCACAAAGGCAGACAGAGTGGATGTTTGTGAGGCCTTGGGAACATGAAACAATGAGCATCCGAGAAAAAACACCACCAGGAAATGAGGAATGTTAGATTTCTTTCTGGGTTCTGAAGCTTTGTAATAAATACAAGAAAATATGGAAGAGAAAGATAAAATTGTTAACCAGTGCGTTTATTCATTAAGTGGGGAATGATGTGGCAGTCTGACCCAAGGAACAGATGGGAACACAAGCTTATCTTGTATCTTAACACGGCCTCACGGGAACCTGAATTCTGGCAGAGACTGATGTTTCCACGCTTGTGTTTGCAACATAAATCTTCGCAATAATTTTCAGAGTGATGTTTCCATGTGAAGTTTAGCTTTGAAAAACCTGGGTGATGTGGCTTTGGAAGCCTGTTATCGTCACACCGATCTTCCTTGCCCTGTGGAAATCCCCAAGACCACAGAGGGTTTACTCAATGTCCCTGTTGGGGAACCACTTGTCCCCTTGTTTGCTTTCGGATGGGCAAGATCCTTCCTTCGATGCCAGGCGATAAGTTTATGGGTTACTTGAGTGTGTGTAGTCAATGAAGTCATTGTCCTTTCAGTGACACATACTTCTGGTGACAGAGATGTCCTTCTCTTGGCTTAGTATCAGGCTTTATTGCCCTTTGTGTTGGTGTAATGTAGAAGCAGTTTTATTTAACTGAGTGGTGGGTGGGTGGGAAGCGAGGGGTCCTGGCCGTGCACAACCTGCCCCCCGCCTCGCAGCGTAGCCTTAAATCAGCCCTTTCCACCCACCGAGATGAAGACAGACAGCGACTCATCTCTGATTTCTAGTCTAGATCAACCAAGGTTTATGCTCTTGCTCTGACATCTTCCATGTTGTTCTTTAGTACCATTGATCATCATTGGGGTGAGGGATGGGTTTTGGCTCAGACTCTGCCTTCTGCCTTCCCGTGCAGAATTTCAGGGAGCTCTGCTTGGTTTTCTGCACGTGTCGCCCTTGGCTCGTGTGTCAAAGGAGTTTTGAGCTCCTCTTTGAAGTTTTCCATTTGATTTGGGGTGTTTGCAACTTGTCTTTCGCTTGTCATTTCACTCCTGCTTAGTAAGGAGTAAGTTCAAGGTGCAGTTTTTGTGCATTTGGAAACCGGTTTCTCCTCACTGGGACTTGACGCTTGTCACTGAGGGTGACAGACGTTTCAGTCTCTTGATTGTTTGTGAGCCCTTCCAGAAATTGGGCATAAACAGGATGAGCTCGCGAATCTAATTCCCAAAGGAGACCGGGATGAAAGGTTGCCCTTGTTTGCTTGTTGGCTTCTTGCAGCAATCGGAACGAGCTGGATAATGTAGTGTCACTTCTCGCCAGCGAGGAGCAGCACGGAGCCTGCCAGGGCTTGTTCCCCAGGAAAAATGGGTGGATTTCCTCACCTCTCCCCATTTGATGTACTGAGTGAGGAGTCTGAGTTGTCAGCGTGAGGGCTGTTGGGCTGTCGATGATGCCCCGTGGCTGTGGGTGCCTCAGGGACCACCCAAACCGACCCTCACCCACCCCAGCAAACCCAGCGACGTGGTCGGGGAACTCCCCGCTGCTGCCTTCACACGGCCGTGGCTCCAACCTCTGCAGTCATCCCTTTCCAAGAGCAATTAAAACCTCCTAGAAGGTTGTCTCTTACCCGTGGTTTTGGTTTGGGTTGTAGTATAAAGATAGCAAATAAGGAAAAATCCTCTGTGCTCAACGAGATCACGTCCCGTGGTTTGTATCCTCCCGAGATGCTCAGTTCATGAAATTTTCCGATGAAGAGTGTGATACCGGTCACTCCTCTAGGATTATATCCCACAAAGCTTGTGCCTGGGAGGAATTTCTATTAAGTAGTCAACACAGTGAGCAGGATTAAGGCTGTTCTATTACCTCTCTGGTGCCTATGTGCTGTGCATAAGTGATACATGGAGATATATTTGAGTGAATTATGTTAGTGCATAATTTTGGGGGGTATATCTTTTTTTTTTCCAATGGGAGCATCCCATTTTTTTCCTCTCTTTTTAAACAGACCATCAGAAACTTCTTGTATCTATGGTAGAGCATGATATTACTGGAGGGAGGGAGTTCTCCTGAATCTACAAATTCTCGATGAAAATTGTTTTCTGTTTTGACTGTTTAAAAAAAAAATAAAAAAAAAAAATAGAAAAATGTGTGTAGTGTTGACAGCGCCAGGGTTTGTAGATGGGCTCAGATGGTGGGTCCATCTGGTGCCGTGGCCTGTTCCCAAGAGCAGGGCAGCATCGACCCGCGGTGCCCGGAGCCGGAGCTCGGTGGGACACGGCTCCCCCACCTTCACCACCCCGTGGGGGCTAAACCTCCAAAATAAAAGGATTCACTCTTTTCCCAAGATGGATTAATTTCAAGCGCTGCTGGCAAAGTATTTGCTTAGACCCAATAACTTTGTGCAGTTAAAAATGAGTGAATTTGGAGAATTCCTCCCTGTGGCTGGGGGGGCTCTGGGCAGGGGGGCGGCTGTCGGGGAGGATTTAGGCAGGTGAGGAGTTTTTTTTTCACAAGCTGGGAGAAAGGTTACCCTATTTCTTTGGGAAGAGGGGAACAAAGCGAGTACATCTGGTCAGTTTTGAAATGGCATTTCATTTCTGAGTTAAGGAAATAATTACTAATTTAATTTACTTTATGTGATTAGATTTTCGAAGGTACAACTCCAGAGTAAGCTGTTTGGTTTTCCCATCCCGTTGGAAGTTTATGCTTTACCCTCTACCGAGGATGAGAAAACAAGAGCTTTTTTTCTCTCGTGGGGAAGCATTTTATACAACAGCCCTCTCTGCGTCGGGGGTTGCAGCCTCTGTGATGTGACCAGTCTCTAAAGGAAGGAGTTTGTGAAAACAGAATGAAAGAAAATACATTTTCTGGGGTGTTAGGGGGATGGGACACGGACACAACTTTGTGTGTTCTGCATGATTTATCGGTGGTGGGGGGGGGGTGTGTGTTAGTTGTCGGTGTGGCAGCGCTTGCAACCCTGCACAGTGGCATGAAGCGTGGGAATTGTTGCTTTTTTTTCTTGAAATCTCGGTTTTTCCCTTCGAAGTGTGTCGCCGTACCCAAAAGGGTTAGCAGGAGCCCTAAACCTGGGAGCCCCACAACGTCCGAGAACCACGTTTCCATGGTAAAATCCCGTTGTCATGCACGGTAGCTCTGGAATAAATTTTCTTGGGAAGTTCTTTAAAAGGAGAACTTAAAGAGCTTAACTTAAAAAGTCCTATTTTCCCCTTTGGCTGGTCTCCATCTCCCAGCCCAGCCTGTTGGCACTCAGCGGGGTGACCAGTGGCCCTTTGGCAACACCGAGCCCGTGGCTCTCTGGGGACACGGAGCGAGGCTCCTGCGGCTCCCATGCAGGGTCGGTGGTGGGGACAGTGGCAGTGCTGTCCCCAGCTGTGTTACCTGCCCGTGGACGTGGAGCTTGTCACCTGGATGTTCCACTGGCCATCTGCCGGGGTATTTCCTTTGTAATGAAATGGTGGTTAAGCTTAAAAACAAAGGCATCGCTTTCCGCATTGAATGTTCTCCTCTTACCTGAAAACAGAGCTCCGTTTGACCCAAAATATTGGTAATTGCCTTAAGATGCTGATTTGTTTCCTTTTTAAACCGCCTGCTTAAATGTCCCTTGGTGCCTCTCTTAAATGGGACCGTCACCAGGAGCTCGACCGCTTCCAGCACCCAAACCTCTGCTCAACGCCCAGTAACAACTGCTCAAAGCCTGCCTGCTCCTGGTTCCACAGGGCAAAGCCTGGTGATGGGGTGGAGGGGTGAGGAAGAAGCCTCCTATTACTATTATTTTATCATTTTTATTTATTTTTTTTTTTAACCCATCCTACCTGCCTACTACAAACGGCCTATTTTCTGCCCCTGATGGTTTCTGCCTAACAAATGGTGTTTCTTTTTTACAGCGTTATGATCCTGGACTTGTTGTGGTGATGGTAAACTTAGCAGTGGTAATTTTTTATTTTCAGACTGAATTACTCCTTTTGTCATCAGTGCACCAATATGTTAGGCTTTACTTTCTCTGTTGTAGCCATCATCCTTCTGCTTGGTCTTTCATTTTCCTTTCCTTTCCTTTCTTTATGCACACTTGTCTGATCCTTGTTCATTAAAGGGTATTGCTAAGAAGGGATGTTTCTGTTTGTGTTAGAACTGCCAAAAAATCAGTTTAAACGTAAATTTCTAATACTGTCCAAACTTGATTATTTTTTTTTTTCCCCCAACACGATGGGCACTAGCACTTGCTACTGCAATTTCCAAATAGATTTTTGAAATAAAAAAAAAAAAACCAAACCAAACCCAAAAACTTTGACTGCCTTAGAAGGCAAAAGTACTGATGCATTGATGTATGCAGGGGTTTACCAGGGCAATGAGGCTGCATTGAAAGATCTTGATTGCTGGAGAAACAAACAAATGAACACCAAAAAAAAAAAAAAATAAAAAAAAAATCAAAATAAAAAGAAAAAAGCTTTAAAAAAAAAAAAAGAAAAATTAAATAAATTGTTGGCACTCGCTGCCAACCATTCCATTTGGGTTCACCACTTACCAGTAAATCCCTGGCTGAGACGTTATGAAAGTGATATTGCACTTAGGAAGTCATTTTTATAACCTGTCTTTAATTTGGTCCTTTTGCTAAAAATTGCAGTCACTGCTTACTTTATTATACCATTGGGCGTAAGAGAAACATCTTCAAACGCAGAGCGCTTCGAAGACCCAAACGAAGGCTCGATGCAAAACACCGTTTTGGACCAGCGCACCAAAGATATTTGGACTTGGTGGATATACGCCTGTCGAATGTACGGGCATATAAATTAACCAGAAAATGATTAATTAAATTAACTTGTTTCTAAAAGGAAAAAAAAACATTATGTCCGGCCAGAGCAGGTTTCTTTGGAGGACTCTGGGGTCCGAGATCCGTGGCCTGGAGTTGGAGAAGGCTGATATTGCAGCAGGGAGAAGCTGATGCCTGTACAGGTTTTTCCGAGGCAGTTTGAAAGACTTTCTATAACCTTTTTGCGCATGTGGATGGCAATTTTTGGCATGATTAAAACCTGTCGATCTTTTAGCCCAAAGGTATAATATCTGTGTATGTGTGTATAACAAACCAGTTGTTTACACCAAAAACCAAGAGCAATAATAAGGGAAGTAAAACCTTCTGTTTTTTTACTCAAGGTATGCACCGGGTAAGGTAAGTACTTTTTTTTTCAGTGGGCTTACATCACAACGAACAGCGCCAGTTGTGATGTAAAAATACAAAAATAATAATAATAATTTAAAAAAAAAAAAAAAAA
>QJSC01000082.1:46281-60417 GCA_003697955.1 Calidris pygmaea
GGGCGGGAGGGAGGGAGGCTTCCACGTCTCTTATGGGAAAGTCCTCAGTCGTTATTGATGTGGTAGGGCAGTAAAATGTATTCAATGCGTTTTCACTTGCTCAGAGGCTGAGGAGGATGCTGTGGAGGCGTTGAGGGGAAGGTTCATTCCTCAAGTCCTGTTACCAGCCCTGCCCTGGGACTTGTCATGGTTGAACATTAACCACCAGAATACTTTACGTGACCGGTTAATGTTCAGAAAAACACCATTTCTAGGTGCTCGGGGTGCATTGAACCGAAGCCGGTTTGGAGCCGGGGGGCAGGTTTGCTGTAAGCTGTGAGAATGGCTTGTGTTTGGTTCACTGTAGCTTTCTGGTCTCTGCACTCCAAGGCAAGATCTCTAACCACCCAAACCCAATGTGTAAAGCAAGCGGTGGCCACGGCGTGGGCACTGACCCCCTCTGTGTGTGTTCCTCTTGCAGGGAGGACAGATCCCATCCCTATCGTCGTCAAGTACGATGTCATGGGCATGGGGCGCATGGAAATGGAGGTAAGCTCCCCCCACACCCCGGCACCCCTTGCCATTTCCAGACATTTAAAAGTGAGAATTTGTGCACCAAAAGGTAAAGAAAAACATGCTCTTCAATCACCACAGTAAGAAAACACTTCTCCAAAATACATACTCTGCGTACCCGTGGGTACCTGAGTTCTGAGGTCTGGATTCTGTCCGAAATTCCTGGGTTTTGGGTTTTCACTTCTGCAAAACTGAGGCTGCTGCTGGGAGCCCCCATCTCAGAACCATGTTGTGTGTGGGTTACGCTGGGGGATGACAAACCAGGGAGGGTGAAGTACAACGTGCAAATATTCTGTTTCAAACCTCAGCTGGTTTTTAAGTTACACATTATCAGTAGGGCAAAGTATTGATGGGAAAAATCGCATCTTTTTTTTTTTTTTTTTTTTTTAATAAAAGCTGGACTACGCCGAAGATGCCACTGAGCGGAGGCGTGTACTGGAGGTGGAGAAAGAAGACACCGAGGAGCTGAGGCAGAAATACAAGGTACTGAAACGGGGGCATTAACGTCAAAATTCTCTTGGGCTGGATGGGAGAGGATTTGCTCTGATAGGACAGAGCTCTTCTCCTTAGGCTGCGGTAACGGGAGTAGGAATTATGTATTTTTGGTTTCTATTGTCATTCAGCCTATTTATATTTTAACAAACTGGTTTTTCGCTTCCTGGAATGACCCTCGGTGTTTGTTTAGCTGCGTAAGAGCCGCGGGAGAGCAGCAGGGCTTTTCTCTTCGTGCTGTGCTCCTCCTCTGGAAGGAACAGCCCCCCAGGGTAAGCAGGACGTTTCCTTCCCTCCACCGGGGGCCGCCAGATTTTTCTAGTGAACCTGCCACGTTGTGCAGCTCAAAAATCTGCGGGTGCAAACGTCAAGGGGCAGTTATCAGACAGAGTAGATGTTCTGTTGTTGCCGAGCCAGCAGTAAGCAGTGCATTATGAGATTGTTCCATAAATCCTGCTCTCTTTGGAAAGGTAGGGTGTGGCTCCAGTTCTGAGAAATCCATGGGCTGGATCTCTTTGGAAGAATTTTTCAGGCAGCATTAAAATAAAATCAAATATATATATATGTTCTGTATTTCCATAGGGTTTACAAAACCTCTGGGTTTCTTTTTGTAAGCCAAAGACGTTTTATCACCTTTTTAATGATAAAACGGGGGCATCGTGTTGGCATTGAGCGTGGTGTGTTGGAGCGTGCTTGGATTAGCTGTAACGGAGTTCTCGGTGGAGACACGGTCTTTCTAGTCCTTTAATCCACTCTTCCTTACCAGGCTCTAAAATACCTCAAGCCGTAGGAAAAGCCTGTGTGTTTAATTGTCCTGAGATTTGGGAAGTACTGGGGCTGAAGAAGAGCCTAGACATTAGAATAAAATGCCAGTTTTGCATAAATTCTAATTCTTTGAGGAATAACTGAAAAGTACTTTCAATTCCATTAAAATGAAACCTAACCATGGCAAATCTAAAATTCCATTTCACCAGTCCCACAGTTAATACTGCAGGCGGGTTATTCGGCTACAAAAAGTGACAGCCTCCTTTCCTGATTTTCTTTTTTTTTTCCCTTAAGTTGAGACCTTGACTTGCTTGGTGAGTGAATTGATGGTATTTTTGTTCGTTCAAAAATAAAACCATTGTAATTACTTTTAAAGCTAATTATTAGTTTGGCGCTGAAGGCAGTTAATGATCTTTTCTGGTACACTTTAAAGTACAAATGTGCTCCTAAATGGGCTTGTGCAGCCCGTGCCGAACAGTTCCCCTATGTCCAGGTGCACGTTCTCCTTGAAGATGTTTCCCAGGGGAGGTTCAGATCGGATATTTAGGAAAAATTTTACCACTGAAAAGTGTTACTAAGCCTTGGAATGGGCTGCCCAGGGAAGGGGTTGAGGCACCATCCCTGGAGGGATTTAAAAGATGGTTGACATAGTGCTTAGAGACATGGGTTAGTGATGGTTTTTATCAGAGTTAGGTTGATGGTTGGACTCGATGATCTTAAAAGTCCCTTCCAACCTAGATGATTCTACGATTCCTTTTTGTTGTGTTTAATCTCCTGCTGCTCACACGCTGCAGACGAAGGTTTGGCCCCGATGGTGGCATCTCCCGGGCTCCTTGTGGCCAAAAACCTGGATCCCTCCCTGCAGCAAAGCCCCTGCCGTGAGGCTGGGCATCGTCAGGCACGGAGTATTTCTTCCTTTCAGGGTGGTTGGTGGGAGCTCGTGTGCGAGGGGCATGAAATGATGTTTTCTCTCAGGTCTGCAATGCGATTTACCTTCAAGTTCTTGGGTTTTGCAATTGCCTCTTCAAAGCGCGCGTCGCTCTCAGCCTGTTTTGTCTCCCTGCCAGCGTTCGGCACAGATTATTTTCAGGCGCTGTGTGAAGCAGTGACAGCCTCTCCCAACTCGGATGTGTTTTTATTAGCATGCTTTATCGTTAGGCCTCTTGCATTTCTCTATTAATCTGTGAAAATCTCTGCAATCGTGATTTCTTTTTATTTTTTTCTTCCACGGCTCCGCAGGAGTCCATTATGTAATTGCCAACTGTGGCCGCATCCTGATTAGCCATTCAGCGCCTCTGAGGGATTGCAGATAACTCTGCAGCCGAGAAGCAAGCAAGAAATATTCCCTAATTCCCTTTTTTTTTTTGTGTGTGTGTGTGTAAATTCTGATCGTTCAAATGGCTGTGTTTTCCTTGTTTAGCCACAGGATGCTTTCCCAAAAAAAACCCCTCCCCGTGGCACAGGAAGCTTGTTCAGGGTTTCAGAGGAACTTGAAATGTCATTGTTCTGTGGATCTCACGCTGCTCTGTTTTCCTTTCTTCTCTTCCTGGGGACCTGCTTCAGGCTCAAACCTCTGCATAGTTTTGTTGGGTTTTTTCTTCTTCTTAGCAAGGGCCTGAGGTAATAGATGGAAGCAGGAACTTGAAACAGATTTTTTTACTATTATTATTATTATTTAGAAGGTTCACAGTGGTTTAAATAGAAAAAAGGAAACCTTTTAGCACTAGAACTTTTCCAATTCTTCCCTCCCCCCTGGGGTGTTGAAATTCTTGACATGAATTTTGCATTATAGAAAACATGCTGAGCAATATTATTTTAATGTAATTTTGATGTGGTAACTGGGAGGTAAATTCTATTGCCTTGAATGAGATCTTAAAAAAAAGAAAAAAGCTCTCATAGTATTATTTTTCTTAAATATTTGCCAGCTCCTCTTGCTAGTGTGAGGAAACTTCCACGTAAGAAGTTTGTATTAAGACAGAAACTCTGAAACTCTAGGTGCTTTTCCTCAAATATTAGGATATTTTTTCTCCTATAACTTCTCTTTATTCCAGTTGAACTGGATGTGGTAAATAGTGATATGGGCTATGCTGATGTATTACTTGGCAATACGGCTTTTGTAGCCTTTTTTTTCAGTGTGCATCAGCGAAAATCATCTTGTTAAGGTAAAGTTTCTCCAGCTTTCTTGTAAAGAGTGGTGATGTTTTATTAATTTTGTAGGTGGGGTTGTAATTCACAGAATTACATTACTACCCTCTCCCATCAGCCCTTCCCTGAGCTTTATCCCACAATCCCAACCCTGAAGAGTCACCTCCCAGGCTCTTCTCCTGACCCTGGTCTGTTCTTCTACTCACACCAATTGCTTTCAGCCATCCAGTGATCCCCCTGCTGCCTTCCCTCCTGCCAAAATCATAGAATAGAAACATAGAATAGAATCACAGAATGGTTTGGATTGGAAGGGACCTTAAAGCCCATCCAGTGCCACCCCCTGCCCTGGGCAGGGACACTTCCCACCACACCACGTTGCTCCAAGCCCCCTCCAGCCTGGCCTTGAACCCCTCCAGGGATGGGGAGATCTTTTTACCTCTTGAACTCTACCAGCTCCTTGGCTTTCATCTCTCTCCAGCTCTGCCCTTTACCTCTCCTCCCATCAGCAATGACTTCCAAGCAGGACGACCCACTGCCCAGCTCTCCACAGTAGCTGGAGGAAGACTTTTTTCCCCCTTTACCATTGTATTTTGCAGCTCCAGGTCCCTGGGTGACTGCCTTTGCCAGCGTGAGCCCAGCAGTGTGTCTTTGCTGTGCTCAAGTGAAGGGAGCATCAGGAGTTCTAGAACACAGCTCTGTGTTGGGTCATAGAATCATGGAATGGTTTGGGTGGGAAGGGACCTTAAAGCCCCCCCAGTGCCACTCCCTGCCCTGGGCAGGGACACCTCCCACCACACCAGGTTGCTCCAAGCCCCCTCCAACCTGCCCTTGAACCCCTCCAGGGATGGGGCAGCCACAGCTTCTCTGGGCAACCTGGGCCAGGCTCTCACCACCCTCACACCAAACAAGTTCTTCCCCACATCTCAGCTCCATCTCCCCTCTTCCAGTGTCAAACCCTTCCCCTTCCTCCTAGGGCTCCCATCCCTCATCCAGAGTCCCTCCCCATCTCTCCTGGAGCCCCTTGAGGGACTGGAAGGGGCTCCAAGGTCTCCCCGGAGCCTTCTCTTCTCCAGGCTGAACCCCCCAACTCTCTCAGCCCCCCCTCCCAGCAGAGGGGCTCCAGCCCTCCCAGCATCTCTGTGGCCTCCTCTGGCCCCGCTCCAACAGCTCCATGTCCTTCCTGTCCTGAGAGGACCTGACAGGAGGAAGAAGCTGCCAATCCCTGAGACCAGTGAGTGTCTCGGCATCAGGTGCGTTTCAGAGCCCCCCGCTCCGTGTCACTGACTGTGCCCCAGGGACAGGGCTCCCTTCCAGGCACTTCCAGGCTCCCTTCCAGGGACTTCCATCCCAGCCACTCGAGGGACTGGGATTCCCACGCGATCCTGCAGCTCTCTGACTCTGCCATCCAAGAGCTGCTACTTTTCCTTAGAGCTAAAGAGGGGAGGATGTGACTGTTGCCAATTTAGACACCTCACCTTTGCTTGGAGGTTTGATTTGTTGAATTATAGAAGGGAAAAAAAATACCATCTGCAACCTCAAAGGCGGTCTCCCTCCCCCTCTTCTGTTAAATAGCAACTGCCTGTACCCACTCCCAGTATAACCACTGTGTCTGAGCTCAGCTTTAAGCCCAGCGTTGCTCCTGGGGAGATTCCACCGATGGAGAAGTGATGCTGGGGTGAATTGGACTCACCGGTCTCTGGGCTGTGCTTTCCCCACGCGGATCTGTGTTCCTCCTGTCGAATTGCAGACACCGAGATCAAGCCAACATCTGTTAGCACTCCAAATGGAGCCAGCGTCAGCATTTCAACTTCTGAGATTGTTCCAAAAGCAGCGATCTTCCTTGGTTCTCTGCGTATTTTGTGCGGCTTAAACTCCAGCTGCTGGCTTGTTTATGTGTTACCTTGAGGCTTTGAACCTCTCTTTTATCTCAGACGATCCCACAGGCTCCTCTTGCAGCCGCAGCTGCCTCCCTGCCGGCAGCACCCAGGGTTTTTTTAAGCAGTCTTCTGTTGCTGATAACCTGTGCTGGTGACAAATCGTGTTCTGCGTCAGGGAACTGAGTCCAGGCTGGTTGGTAGTACTGCAAAGTTATTCTTCCTCCCTTTTAATTTGCAAAGTCTTAATAAAAATACTTTAATCAACAGCTTATACTAAGGTTTTCTTAAGGATTTTTTTTTTTTTCCTTAAAGGACCAGTTCATCATCTTCTGCTTTCTTTTAGGGGAAGATTAACTGAAGCATTTATTTTGTTAATTTTACAGGACTATGTTGATAAAGAGAAGGCGATTGCCAAGGCTTTGGAGGACCTCCGAGCAAACTTCTACTGTGAACTCTGTGACAAGCAGTATCAAAAGCATCAAGAGTTTGACAACCACATCAACTCCTATGATCACGCTCACAAGCAGGTAAACGAGTGTTGGTAGCACAGTTTATATTCATTGCAGTGGCCTTGTTTGTGCTTAATACTTTGAATTTCCCCAGTGTATCTGTTTTCATTATAGCCCCAGAAATAGGTGGTTTATGTCACTGGTTATGAATGTTGTGCCCATGTTATGGGCATTTTAAAAAAAACAAAACCCCAACCCACTGTTGGCATCAAGGAGCCTGGTTTTGAATGACCCACGAGCAGGAATGGGCTGCTGTTAAACTGGGAAGAGTACACGTGGGTACGGATGGCTCCCAGTTTGCGTCAGCTTTTAACACAGCGCAGCTTGGGAGATGGATGATGTGCCACGTCTGCGCATTTTAATGCTTCAGTCTGTGTTCTGTCAAGTTACAGACTAAGGAAATAACGGGCTGTGTCAAAGGAATTGTAAAAAAGGAGCATTTCCCAAATTCCGTAACCCTCAGGAGAAGGTGGATTCGGAATCTGTGTGGACCTGGCTTTGGTCCCGAGGCGGGGATGTGCCGTAGCATCTGCAGGATACTTCATTCTGCACAGTAAATAACAAAAGTTCATGTGTCAGCCCCATCTATTTGCCCATTTGAAGCTGCTAAATGAGATGTAAATGTATGGCAGGTAGCAGTGGTGTGCTTATCTAGAGGTGAAATTGCTCAAAAGAGCTTTTTTGATGTTCCTAGTCATAAATTCTAACAATACAATCATTAAAATGCTGATAACTTCGGGAGGATGTGCTGTAGAATACTAGATCTTGCACAATAGCTCTGAAGCAACAGCCTAAAAGGAAGAATATGGCATTACAGAGCATGATTATTTTTTTTTCTCCTAAGTTTAGGATATGGTAGTTCAAAGTAAATTCAGGAAGGGAATCTTAACAGGAAATCTCACAGCAGGGCAGTTCCTGGTTGAGTCCTGGGATGAATTGTTATTTAATAGAATTAAGAGCAGAAATGAATTAATTTGCTTTGTGTTGGGGAAGGGGCTGCTCTGCCCGAGCTGGTGGCGCAGAGGCGATACCTGATAGCAGCGTTCTGCATCTCAGGTTTTCCATCGACTCAGTGAAACTCGAGTGCAATTACACGTGTCTGTTTAGGAGGTGGAAGGACCTGTTTGTGGCACGTTCTTACAGTGTGGTGATGCAGTGTAATTATGTCAGCTCCTTGGGTGATTAATGAGGGGGACTGACAGGAGGCTGGCAGGGCTTGAGAGGTTTTCTAGCATCTAGAGATGCCATGGAAGAAGAAAGGAACCTGTGGAAAGCCACCACCCCTCCTTGGTACAAAAGGAATCATCAGTAGAGGTGCAAGAAGAGTGACCTGAAAGAAAAACATCTTGGGAACACACACAGGGTGGTGTAAATCTCATCGGTAGAAAGAATCTGGGGCTTGAGTTGCTGATTATTTGTAAAGGAATTGGTGTTCCTGGATAATTTGCATCCACTGCAGGAAGTTCAGGCGGGCTTTGGGGAAAACGAGCCTTCAAACTCTCGCTACGTCACCCAGCATTAATTTGTAGTCGCGCAGGGATTTAAGCAGAGAAGCAATCATGCTTTGCTTAGGGAAAAAAATTGCTTGTCCAGCTTTATGTCGTGCTGAAATGTGTGTCGCCCCGCCGGGTCGGTGTTCAGGAAGCGAACTTGAAACTACCTAGAAATAATGAAGGTAAATTTGCATAAGTAACACTATCTCACTCCTGTTGTTCATTACAGGCTCATTTCTAACAGCCTATTCTAAATTATAAGGTAGTTTAAAAAGAATATTCCTGTGCTTTTCAGAACACATTGCACATTGGTGTTTCACATTTTGCCTCTTTGGACAAGAAGGCAAGGCTACGTAAAGGCTAACATAAAAAAGGGGAAAAAAGTAAAGTTTTCTTAAAAGTAGGTTAATCAGTAGGCTTTCTTGGAAAGATGAGACATTACAGTATCCTACATAATTAGAGCAAGCCGGCTTGATATATATTATCTGCAATGTTTTGTCTTCTCAGCGGTAATTTTTGAGGCAACAGCGCTTCGTTTTCGCCTTTTGCTTGGCTTGTTGAACAGATTTCCAACAGGATCACTTTTGCTTTTAAGTATTTTTAGTTACACATACCCACGACATTGAAGCGTTTGCTTATTCCTTCTGTGGCTCCGTGAGCATTAGGCTGTCCCTGTAAATAGATGTTCCATCCCCAGATCCCTTTCCGCTCCCGAGTTACAAAGACACTGTCTTGTATTCCAGGAAGGAACTCAGGATTATTGCGAAACAGGGACTATAGGTAAGTGTATTGATCCCTACCGGATACATTTTGGACCCACCAACTTGTCAACACCAAACAATTAAAGGGGAGATTTTTACTATTACTATTATTATTATTTCCTGACTACACTGGTTTCCTAGAGCATTCGGGTACATATGATTCAACCTCAACACCAAGTTTTTATCCAAAAGGCAGTATTTCTAGATTACCTCAACTGGGAAAATAATCTTTAATTTATCATCACAGACCATTGGCCTCTTTAAGGCATCGTATTACAAACATCTTGTTGGAGGTGTGCAATGTTGTTCTCTAGACTTGGGTTTTTTTAAATAGGTTGTGCTTGAAATGAGAAGTGCAGATGTTTTAAAGAAGAGTAACTCTATCTGTGCACCAAATGGTCAGTCCCTCTCGGGGAAAGCCAGGGGACTAAAAGCAACCTGAGATGGTACAGATGGCACTGCAAGGGGGAAAATAAACTCAGTTCCCTTAAAGATCCTTCAGCGAGCAGCTGAAAAACGGCTGTAACCATAGATGTCGTAACTTTTTGTACCCTGGAAAGCTACTGATATCTTTAATAGGGGTTTGTAGTGGGTTTTTTAAGCTGTAAGCTCTTAGTTCTTCCTTAGTTAGAAGGACTGCCTGCTTATGCAGAATCACAGAATGATATGGGGTTGGAAGGGACCTCTGGAGACCATCTAGTCCAACCCCCTGCCAGAGCAGGGCCACCCAAAGCAGGTCCCACAGGAACGTGTCCAGGTGGGTTTGAATGTCTCCAGAGATGGAGACTCCACCACCTCCCTGGGCAACCTCTGCCAGGGCTCTGCCACCCTCACAGGGAGGAAGTTCCTCCTCATGTTGAGGTGGAACTTCCTATATTTAAGTCTGTGCCCATTTCCTCTTGTCCTGTCCCTGGGCACCACTGAAAAAAGACAGGCCCCATCCTCCTGACACCCACCCTTGAAGTATTTATTGGTGTTGATCAGATCCCCCCTCAGCCTTCTCTTCTCCAGACTAAAAAGCCTGAAGTCCCTCAGCCTCTCCTTGTAAGAGAGATGCTCCAGGCCCCTCATCATCTTTGTAGCCCTCTGCTGTCCCCTCTCCAGCAGTTCCCTGTCCTTCTGGACCTGGGGAGCCCAGAACTGGTCCCAGTGCTCCAGCTGGGGCCTCCCCAGGGCAGAGCAGAGGGGCAGGATGACCTCTCAACCTGCTGGTCACACTCTTCCTGATGCACCCCAGGTTGCTATTGGCCTTCTTGGCCACCAGGGCCCATTGCTGGCTCATGGTCATCCTGTTGTCCGTGATCCCCACCTCTGATGTGGCGCAGTCCTGACTGTCAGCAGAGTCATAGTAATTCACAGCCAAATGCAAAAGAAGGCAAATAGAGAAAGAAAACTTCTCCTGCAGCTGGCGAGGAACTTGGGGAGTGGAGATGGAGCCAGTGTGTTTCTGTCCTGCTTTCCTGCAGATCTGTGACGTCCAGGTGCTCGAGGGCTCCCACGGTCCCTGGATACTTGGGACCTGGTGGGGATGTGTCCGTAGGGTGGTAGAGCCCAGTGGGGCCCTCATTTCGTTCTGGGTTTTGACATTGAGAGACAATATTTCACCTTAGATTTGCATGAAAACAAACATCACTTTACCCAGGGTTGTGCCCAGTTTGTGTATTCATATCAAATGAACATAACTGGTGTTTCCCATCGCTTAGAGCAGCCTGGAAAAATTAAGGTTGGAATTACCTTATGTAATACATATATATATATTTTATGTAATATAATAATAAGTAGTGAAGCATTTACAGTCCGCTTTTACTGGTTTGTTCGAGTTTGTTTTACTTCATCCAAGAATAAACTTAGAGACTCATTTACAGTCCCCTCTTCCCTGCTCCCTCCAGCCCCGCTGAAGGGTTGAGCTGTTACCGAGTCGCTGACCCTACGGAATAAACACGTCCACCTTCCCGATTCAACGGGAAGAACAAGCGTATTCCTCTGGGGGCTGCTGCCCGGGAGTGAAATGCAGCCTTTTATGTTGCTTTCAGTTTAGTTTTTTTTTTCTGTGTGGCGTTTTGGAGGTGTAGATGATTAATTCTGCATAGATTCTCTTTAGAAGAGGACAAAGGGAAGATATTTCCATAAAGAAGCTCTTTGGGAAAGAGGGTGGAACCAAGGACTAAAACTATAGATCTGCGGTTCTCTTCATGCCCTAATTATCTGGATTTTTTGCTTCTAGTGCCGAGGGGGAGGGATCTGTTAAAGCACAATAAAATTCCCAGCACAGTCACTGCTGTGGTTGATGAGTTCTCTAAATCCAGACCCTGAACTTTCTGGTTTGGGGAGAATTGGGTTCGTGCTTTCCAAAAAACTGGTGTCTTCAAGCACCACTTGGGTGTAGAAGAGAGAATCTCCACGGGAGGTGGTGTTACATGGTGGGGCTTTTCTATTCTAGAAAGGCTTTACCCTCAAAAGCCCACAGTAATTTTTTTTTTTTTAACCCAGTTTTGGCCGTTTGGCTGCTCGTTTGCCGATG
This sequence comes from Calidris pygmaea, assembly GCA_003697955.1. Taxonomy (NCBI): domain Eukaryota; kingdom Metazoa; phylum Chordata; class Aves; order Charadriiformes; family Scolopacidae; genus Calidris; species Calidris pygmaea. The sequence continues at coordinate 57,397 of QJSC01000082.1, forward strand.
GCAGCCACGGTTGGGGAAATGTCAGTAGAATAAATCCAGGGTGTGAGGGCTGGACACAGCGATCCCGAGGGATGCCAGCCTCAGACCCCTCTCGCTGGGTTATCTCTGCTGCGTTAACCCCTGGTGTCTTCTCCTAAGTTGAAAATGAAGTGTCAGGGAAGAAATTAAGACAAAATAAACCTGCAGTTGTGTGCCATGTTCCCCCTGCTCTTTTCACTCCATTTACGAGCGTGCGAAGAATGTTGATGACCAAGAATAAGCAGGGCTTGTGTTCTCACTTATATAAAATTATAAAGGTTGCCATCCTTTGAGCTCATATTTAGCTAATGGTGGAGTTCACTCCCAGAAGCTTTTGTGGCAAAGAATTGAGCGTACGTCAAAAGTTCAGAAAGCCAGAAATCTGCTGGCATGTAATGAAAAGTACGTTATTATTTTATTTAATAGGGATTGGCAGAGAGATTTGAGAACAATAGGAGGGGAGGAGCAGGCTCTAATGGGATTGTGCTCTCACATGAGCTGCCTCCTGGCTGAAGCCAGCGCAGAAACCTCCCAGAGCGTGGATCCAGCGCGTCCCTCTCCCCTCAATATGAGGCTTGTCATGGAAGTCTCGCACCCTCAGGCCCAGTAAAGCAGTGTAACTGGAGTGCTTTTTTTATTCTGGGAATAACATGATCTCCCTCTGCAATTTTAGGCGGAGTGTCTCCGGAATGGGCCTCAGTTCAGCCAAATTGCATGGCTTCGTCAGCTTAATTGAGTAAATCCATTTGCTGGTCTGGAAAAGCTCCCCAGTTTGGGACTGGAGGGGTCTCACCTCTGTACAATCTCACCAGCAAAACCTCCTGCCCGATGGCCACAGCATGTGCTGAGGCTTTTTCCTCTTATGGTGCTTTCTGAATCCTGATCATCCCACTTTTTATTTCACCACCTTCTCGTCTCTGTGACAGGCTTTCTCTAGAGCTTTTCAGCCGTGCCGGGCTGCGGCTTTTTTAAGCCGATTTGAAGAGAATTGGAAGGTGACGGCACCGTGTGCCAGTTTGGGCTCTCCTGAGCTATTCAGTGATGGGGAGATGATCCATTCCTGGAGCTCTCTGTGCTGCGGGACCGAGGTGGCTGCAGGTTTCATAGAAGACCTGCACTTTAAGAGCTCCATTTGCACTCCCGTGGAAATTTAGAGACGACTTAATCAATTTGTTAGAAACAAGGCTCAAAACCTAAAATACTATTCATCGTTAGAGAGCTGAGGTGGGCGGCAGCTATTAATGAAACACAATGCCGTGCTGAAGGAAGGCTTGAGGTAGGGAAGCTCTGCTGCTAGTGCTTGGACAGACTTCACTTGTTTGCTAGTCACTGGGTTTACTGGTGTGGCCCTTCTTAGAGCTAAATAATAAACCAGCACAATCATATTCCTCGGCTTCGTGGTTACCATCCTCCTGCAGTTTGTAAACGCTGCTTAGAAAAGGATCCTGCTTCCTCCGAAAACACGCCGCCTCCCAAGAAAAAATGCTTCCTAGTTTTTAAATCCTACAGCAGCGTCAAGCTAGATGTTTGATTTAATACAGGTTGGTGGGCCTGATCCTGTTGAAGAAACTGTAGTTTTGCTGAGCACCAGGGGGAAAACTTAACAAGGCTGGTTTCACCCCAAAAAAATGGTTCCCGGAAGCTGCCTGTGGATGATGGAGTGGCTCCGTTAAATTCTTGTTTAAATTTCTTTGCTGTTGGGGGAGGGAGGAAAGGGGCAGCTGTGCCACTCGGGCCCCTGTGACCATCCAGCCTCTCTGAACACCCACACATATGGTGCAGCCCAAAAGTCATTTAGAGATTTTGGAGGATTAGAATAATGAACTCTGGCCTAAGGATTAGACGGAAATTTCTTTAGTGTAAGCCTGGCTTAAATATCGATTTAGTTGAAATAGCTTTCTGGGAAGGCTGAGACCTGGCGTATGCTGAAAAGTGCTTCGATATATTCCTTTTACTACTGTGAAATTGTACTTGAGGCTTTTAATTGCTTCACCCCAGCGAGGTTTGGGGGAGGAGGGTGGGCATAGCTGTAGCTAACTGGTTATCCACTGCTCTGCGTGCTTAAATTACTGGATTCCGTTAGGCAGTTGGAACAATTAGCGAGGTAAGGGTTAGTCCGACAGGATATTTTGAAAAGTTCTGGTTATTTTAGAAGTTCAGTGCTACTGGGCTGCCTGCAAACGCAGCCTCCTGCATCCATGTCATTTGTTTTTCCAGCCTGGTCTTGTGTCCTCCCTCCTCCCCTGCCCCGGGCTGCGCTTGTGTCACATAATGCAGTCCTGCAGCTCTCTCGGAACTTGAGAAATGGTTTCTGATGATAGATGAAAGGCAAAGATAGATGTCAGTCAGCGGCGCTGAGCTACGTTGTGTTCCGTATTTCACATTCCCGAGGAGCTTTTTCTACCCTAAACTTACCCCTTCTCCCTTCTGGCCCCTGTGCTACGAAAAGAAACTCAGCCTTGAGATCTCAGAGTCCTTTGTAACATCTGCTTTGTAAAATCAAACCAATTTTTTCCCAATTTGGGGAGTAATAAATTCTTAGCACCCTTCAAACCATTGTGGTTAGTGGTTTATCACCCCAAAAGGCACAGATCTCTAAGTGTCGCGTGTCCTGGAGTCACGGTGTATCAGGACATCCCACTTGCTTCCTTCTGATTTCCAAGAGTTGCACAGGAGGAGGGTGGGAGATTCTGGGGAGCAGAGACACACAAAAAGGTCAGCGTTTCAGGAAAATGGGTGTTTAATTCTGTTTTCATTAAAATTGGCCGTTGTGCTGAAGGCAGGATGTCTGAGCCCGCGGCTGGAGGTGGGATTCCGAGTGCACCATTGCACCTTCCTCTTTAAAGTAAAAGGTCACAGTTCATTTCTGTTGTAAACAGCTGGGTCATATTTTTTTTCCGAATGGATGGGTGATGTAGAGACTTGGCATCAAACCCCAGTGAAATAGTTTTGTCAGCTGTTGGGGACTTTAACTTCCTGGAGCATTTTAGATACGCTTTTTAA
>QJSC01000083.1:19519-42563 GCA_003697955.1 Calidris pygmaea
AAATATATATAAAAATAATAAAGAGTCCCCGGTGCCTGCATGTTTCTGGTGGCTCAGGATGGGGGAGCTGGCACACTCCATTCATCCATCCATCCACTCATCCATCCATCCATCCATCCACTCAACCATCCATCTACTCAACCATCCATCCATCCACTCACCCACCCATCCATCCATCCACTCATCCATCCATCCACTCACCCACCCACCCATCCACTTATCCATCCATCCACTCACCCACCCAACCATCCATCCATCCACCCATCCATCCACCCAACCATCCATCCATCCACTCACCTACACACCCATCCATCCACTCATCCACTCATCCATCCATCCATTCACCAATCTCCCCATCCAACCCTCCACTCAACCATCCATCCACTCATCCATCCACCCATCCATCCATCCACTCATCCATCCATCCATCCACTCAACCCCCCCCACCTGAAGGGGGCCTACAGGAAGGCTGGGGAGAGCCTGTTTACTTTAAGTTGGAGAAGAGCAGATTTAGATTGGAGATGAGGAGAAAGTTCTTTACTGTGAGGGTGGTGGAACATTGGAACAGGTTGCCCAGGGTGGTAGTTGAGGCCCCATCCCTGGAGATACTCAAGGTGAGGCTCAGTGAGGCCCTGGGCAACCTGGTCTGGTTGGGGGTGTCAGACTAGATGACCTTTGGAGGTCCCTTCCGGCCTGGACCATTCTATGATTCTATGACCCCGGCCCAGGTTGCCCTGAGAAGCTGTGGCTGCCCCATCCCTGGAGGGGTTCAAAGCCAGGTTGGAGGGGGCTTGGAGCAACCTGGGCTGGTGGGAGGTGTCCCTGCCCAGGGCAGGGGGTGGGACTGGGTGGTCTTTAAGGTCCCTTCCCACCCAAACGCTTGCACAGCTCTGCGTGTCCATGGCCGAGCCCTGGTGGGTGGCTCAGGAGGGTGGAGGTGTCCTAGGAGGGTGGAGATGTCCCTGGAGCAGCAGCACGGCAACTCCAGGGCTGGACTACTGCTGTCCTGCAGAGATGCTGCTGCTTCCAACTTCACATCCCCCCTGGGAGCAGGAGAAGCCAGGGATGAGTCAAATAACACCCCCCCGCCCCCATTTCTGGGCTTGAACGTGGAGACAGCCCCTCAGGGAAGGGCTGTGGCTTGTCCCCTCCCAGGAGTGGCAGGAGAAACCATTCCAGATCCTCTCCCTACTGGGAAACGTGTCTCCAGGCCTCCAGGTCCACCCCATTTGCTCTCCCCAGCTTTGATTCCTTGCCCTGGGGTCAAACCAGAGAGGAAAGCTCCGTGGTCACCTCACCCCGGTGAAGACAGAGGTCCTGGAGGACCTTTCTATGGTCCCATGGAGAGCAGAGGATGGACACATCCATGTGAACACAGTGATGCTGTGGGGAAGGAGAGATGGTCCTTAAGGAAGTCCATCTTGGGGGATGTCACCGTTTCTCCTGGGGGCAGGAACCAGCCCAACCTTCTCCACCAAGGGGCACCAGGGGCAAAGCTGCCTCTGGCAAAGCCAAGGTCCCCACGGTCACTCAACTGGACCCATATCAAAAATTTGGGTGCTGCCTGAAGGTCCATCTCTGGGAGAAGTGCCCTTAGGACCCGGCGGGAGATGTTTGAAGACAGATCCCTCCTCCGCGCATCATCCCTTCCTACGGCAGCTGCAAGCACTTAATATTTTTGGACGTCTCCGGTCCCTCGTCAAATGCGGTTTGAGCTGGAGAAGTTATTTTGGGAAGAAAATAAAGGGAAGTTCAGATGAGCACAAACCGGGCTGTTGCTTAAGCCCCGTTTTTCAAGCAAAACAAGCGAGTCTGCTTCCCCGTCCTCTCTCCTGGGTCAGGCGTGGTTCTGCTGATTCTGCTCTCCTGGCAAAGGGGATGGTGAGGAAGATGAAGGCTGGTTGCTGGGAAGGCCACAGCGGTCGTTTCTCCTCCTCAGAGCCCACCTCCTCCAGGGCCAGACCCTCAGCCTGGTGGGTGCTGTGGAGGAGCTGAGAGATTTGCCAAATCTCCCACTTCCAGGGGTTGCTCAAAAATCATAGAACCATGGAATGGTTGAGGTTGGAAGAGACCTTTCAGATCATGGAGTCCAACCATCAACCCACCACTGACCCATGTCCCTCAGCACCACCTCTGCCCGGCTCCGAAATCCCTCCAGGGATGGTGACTCCACCACTGCCCTGGGCAGCCTCTGCCAAGGCTGGACAATCCCTTCCAGGAAGAAATTCTTCCCAAGCTCCATCCTCAACCTCCCCTGGGGCAACTGGAGGCCGTTTCCTCTTGTCCCATGGCCTGTTCCTTGGGAGAAGAGACCGACCCCCCCTGGCTACACCCTCCTGTCAGGGAGTTGGAGAGAGCCAGAAGGTCTCCCCTCAGCCTACTTTTCTCCAGGCTCAACACCCCCAGCTCCCTCAGAAGTTCTCCAGACCCTTCTCCTTGTGCTCCAGACCCCTCCCCAGCTCCATTGCCCTTCTCTGGACATGCTCCAGCCCCTCAAGGTCTTTTTTTGTGGTGAGGGGCCCAAAACTGGACCCAGCCCTTGAGATGGGGCCACCCCAGTGCCCAGTCCAGGGGGACAGTCACTATTCCAGTCCTGCTGGCCACACTGGTCCTGACATAGGCCAGGATGCTGGTGGCCTTCTTGGCCACCTGGGCTGAAATCCTCCCAGGCCCTTGGTCAGAAGCCATTCACACCAGTTGGACGCTGGCACAGCTGGACTGGTTTTGCTGGGGACCCTCCAGGGGTGGGAAGGAGGACCAGGCATTCCTACGTGAGCGCTCAGCTCCTCCTGTGCTTAAACAGGCTTTTTTTTCCCCTCAGTGGTACGACCTCTGCTGCTGGTGGTGGTGACACAGACCCGTGGCTTTGGAAGATGACAAAGCATGAAACTGCTTGGATGGTTCAACCTGGAGAAGAGAAAACTCTGGAGAGACCTTGGAGCCCCTTCCAGTCCCTCAAGGGGCTCCAGGAGAGATGGGGAGGGACTCTTGATGAGGGAGGGGAGCCCTAGGAGGAGGGGGAAGGGTTTGACCCTGAAAGAGGGGAGATGGAGCTGAGATGTGGGGAAGAACTTGTTTGGTGGGAGGGTGGTGAGAGCCTGGCCTAGGTTGCCCCAAGAAGCTGTGGCTGCCCCATCCCTGGAGGGGTTCAAGGCCAGGTTGGAGGGGGCTTGGAGCAACCTGCTCTGGTGGGAGTTGTCCCTGGATGGGCTTTAAGATCCCTTCCCACCCAAACCCTTCCATGATTCTCTAATTAAAGCCCCCCAACTTCAGGCAGGAGGTGGTCCCCACGTTTCCCACGCTGCCACGAAGGCAGGGGACACCTTTGGGTGCGGAGGAGAAGAGCCCCCACGGGGTCGTGCTGGGAGGAGACCTTGGAGGTGAGCACCCAGGAGCTTCCCCGTGTCACTGTCACCCTGTGGATGCAGGTTTCAGCCTCCGCAGCCACCAGGCGAAGAGCGGTTGCCATGAGACAGGGCGGTTGGGTACACGGCATTCCCAGCCCCGAGGTGTCCCCAGCTCCGGCCTCCCCCAGGTGCCACCTTCACCCCGACTCACCCCTGTCCTCAACCCACCTCTCACCTCAGCTTAACACCCCAAAAAAGCCCCGAGCGTCCCCCAGGGGAAGCAGAGCGGCGGTTTCCGACCTCAGAAATAAGCACTTAGAAGCAGGAGGGGACAGAAAAGGAGGGGTGACAGGGTGTGGAGCAGAGAGGGGACAACCTGGGAAGGTCCTGGGCAAACATCTGCCCTGCAAGATCCAGGCTGGTGGCTCCCCAGTGCCAGAGAAAGCCCCCTTTTTGCAGGGTGAGCACCCCCTGCCCCGCTGCCAGGCTCTGCCCCGGCTCTCCCCTCCCTCCCCAAGCTCCTCGATGAAAACCACCGTTTTTTTGGGTTTTTTTTACGTTCAAGATAAGGAGCAGAGACTATTTTTCCCCAAGTAACACCTCGGTTTACAGGGTAGGAGCTGCAAAAGTCACGGCCCGGCTTCTCCCGGTCCAGGAAATCGCGTTAGCTCCATCAAATTTTAACTTGACGTTGTTGGGAAAAGAGCCAAAAAAAAAAAAGATAGCAAAGGCCTTTTTCTTAGGGCTGAAAAAAAAAAAGAAAAAAAAAAAAGGTTGTTCCTGTTGCTTTTGCAAGGGCTGCGTTTGCAAACTGTGACTTCCTGAGCGGAGGCCACCACTTGTGACAAACACACACACACACACACAGACGCGCGTGATGAAATGCCACCACCACCCCCCCTCCCCCGATGCTTCGCGCCTGGAAAAGAGGGGGTTAAATCTGCCACGGAACAGCCCATTTCCTCCAACTGTGGGGTTTTGGGGTTTGGTGGGGTTTTTTTTTTGGGTCTGTTTTCTTCTGAAAAGTACGGCGCGGGCAAGGACAGGGCTCGGCGATAAAACGGTGGCAGGATGTTCTCCGCCGGCGGACAGCGCCGGGACACGGCGATGGTTTTGAGGGCTGGAGGGAGTAACGCCACCAAACTGCTTTTACTCCATTAAAAACAGCGCTTTTGACAGTTCCTTTTACTACAACTGCCCCCAAAAATGCTCTCTGGGGGCAAAGAGGCCACCTCCACCTCGCAGCCTCCGCCAACGCAGACAGGAAACGCACCCCGTCGCCCCGAAAAACAGAAAAGGTCTCGTCTACCCGCGGTCGCCGCCGGGTTGAACCCAGTCCCAGACGTGCAGGGAACCGTCGCTGGCCGCCGACAGCAAAGTCCTCTCCTTCTGGGGGTGCCACGTGTGGGTTGTCACCAAGGGAGGGTCCCCGCCGCCGTCGCAGCCCCCCAAAGCGTGGCCTCGGTGAACAAAGATGGGCTCTGCCTCCCGGCCCGAGCCCTCCCAGCCCCGCGCGTCGAACAGCCGCACCGTCCCGTCGAAACCTGGAATGAAAACGGGGAACGAGGGAGAGGGTGGAAAGAAACTACGGAATCACAGGGTTGTAGGGGTTGGAAGGGACCTCTGGAGACCACCCAGTCCAACCCCCACCCCTGCCAGAGCAGGGTCACCCAGAGGAGGTTGGACCGGAACGTGTCCAGGCAAGGTTGGAGTATCTCCAGAGTCTCTGGAGATACTCCAGAGACTCTTCCAGAGAAGGAGACTCCACCACCTCCCTGGGGAGCCTCCTCCAGGGCTCTGCCACCCTCACAGGAAAGTTTTCCTTATTTTCTCCATCCCAGTTTGTGCCCGTTGCCCCTTGTCCCGTCCCCAGCCACCACTGAGAAGAGTCTGGCCCCAACCTCTTGCCCCCCACCCTTTAGCTCTTGCTCAGCATCCATGAGGTCCCCTCTCAGTCTGTTCTTCTCCAGCTGAACAGCCCCAGGTCCTTCAGCCTTTCCTCAGCAGAGAGATGCTCCAGGCCCCTCATCATCTTTGTAGCCCTCTGCTGTCCCCTCTCCAGCAGTTCCCTGTCCTTCTGGAACTGGGGAGCCCAGAACTGGTCCCAGTGCTCCAGCTGGGGCCTCCCCAGGGCAGAGCAGAGGGGCAGGATGACCTCCCTCCACCTGCTGGTCCCACTCTTCCTGATGCCCCCCAGGAGACCATTGGCCTTCTTGGCCACAAGGACACATTGTTGGCCACCAGGACTCCCAGGTCTTTCTCCTCAGAGCTGCTCTCCAGCAGGTCACCCCCAACCTCTCCTGGTCCAGGGGGTTATTCCCCCCCAGGTGCAGCACCCTACACTTGCCCTGGTTGAACGTCACGAGGTTCCTCTCCCCCCTCAACTCTCCAGCCTGTCCAGGTCTCACTGGAGGGCGACCCAGCCCTTCTGGTGTGTCACCTGCTCCTCCTGGCTTTGTGTCACCAGCAAATATGCTGAGGGAACACTCTGTCCACCCAGGTCGTGGATGAATATATTGAACAGGACTGGACCCAGTACTGAGCCCTGGGAGTCCTACTGGGCTCACCCTCACCTTCCAGCAGGGCTGCCGAGACAGAAAACGGGTACAAAAAGTGACAACCTGTGACAGCAGAGCTTCCAAACCTCCCAGGACCTTGACTCAAGCTTACAGGGAGACCATGGGCCAGATCCAAAAAAGCTCACAGATTTTACAGGACTTTAGAGTGTCCTGGCCAAGAGCTGGTCTCATCAGTGCAGTGTCCCTGAAGCCAAGCTGTCACTGGCACTATCAGGGGTCTCTGTTCTTCCAGGAAGGAAGAAGGTGTCCCCCAGAACCCATCCAGGCCTCTTCTGTAGTTACTGGAGAGAGGCAGCTGCAGGGAACGATAAGTTGGCATCTCTGATGGCTTCAGGAGGAGCTCTGACTCTAACCGAAGTGTTTAAAGTAAGGAGAGGTGAACTGGGCCTCGGTAGAAACACAGCTCAAAAAAAGCATCCAGAAAAGGAGATCTCTCCCCAAACCCACGTACCTGAGACAGCAAGGCAGCTTTCCAGAGCGGGAGCCCAGGAGACGCACAGGAACTCCCCAGCGGAGCTGGGTGAGGGCACCTTACACTTCGCCGTGGCCAAAGACTCGGAGGTTTTCCTTACATCGGTGAGGGTGAGGTGGCCCCCGCTCGAGAGGCAAACTATGGGCCGGGAGCTCGAGTCAGAGCTTGGAGGTCCATGCCCGACCCCCATGCACCAGCGCTCGCCACACGGCGCCCGGGGGACGGACGCAGCCTCCAAGGGACCCCGCGGCTGCCGAAGGTCAACCAGGAACAGCCGGCCCTCGGCAGAGCAGAGGAGCAACGTGTCGGGGTCCAGGAAGGCCAGGCCACCGAGCTCCTCACTGCTTCTGGAGGCTAGAAGAAAAAGAGAGAGGCAGACCTCAGAGGACATGTGGAGCATTTGCATGGGTTTTTCTGCTGTAATCATAGAATGGTTTGGGTTGGAAGGGACCTAAAAGACCATCCAGTGCCACCCCCTGCCCTGGGCAGGGACACCTCCCACCAGAGCAGGTTGCTCCAAGCCCCATCCAACCTGGCCTTGAACATCTCCAGGGATGAAGCAGCCACAGCTTCTCTGGGCAACCTGGCCAGTGTCTCAACACATCTATCCATCCATCTCCCCATCCATCCATCCATCCATCCACTCATTCATTCATCCATCTTCCCATCCATCCATCCACTCATTCATTCATCCGTCCATCTCCCCATCCATCCATCCATCCATCCACTCATCCATCCATCCATGCATGCATTTCTTCCCCACATCTCATCTCCATCTCCCCTCTTTCAGTGTCAAACCTTTCCCCCTCCTTCATCAAGAGTCTCTCCCCAGCTTTCCTGGAGTCCCTTGAGGGACTGGAAGGGGCTCCAAGGTCTCCCTGGAGCCTTCTCTTCTCCAGGCTGAACACCCCAAGTTGAACAACCCCAGTAATTTCGCCTGAGAAAGCAGATTTCCAGCCGTGGCCCTTGGAAGTGGCTTTCAAGCAAGGTTCTTCAAGAGAGCCAGCAGCAGAGAGTGACAGGTCAATGACATTCCCAATAATTGGGAATTATCTCTGTGCAGGTTCCACATGGAGCCGGCACAGATTGTACCCCTCAAAAGCAGATATTAACACCCAGGTGGAGGAGAAAAGAGCCCACGACTAACAGAGGGTCTGTTTGAGCCCCCACGGGGGGACCCAACATGGACCAGGGCTCTGAGAGCAGATGCCTCCAGCCCTACCCTTCACCAGTGGGAGCCACATGAGCCACACAGCAGAGCATTGACAAACACACCTTCTATTTTTGGGGCAAGACACAGAGCAACCCCTCTGCTGACCCAATTCTTTGCCCCAAAACCACCTACGGCGCTCTCATAGGGCACAGATCTGGGGCAGAAGCCTGAGAAATCAGTCACTGGGACTAATGAGAAGCTGGAGATGGACCACTGTAACCTCTTTCCTTAAGACAATGTCTTTTTTTGAAATATCTTTACACCCAAAAGCCCCCACCCAGTGAAACTTTTGCCACTTGAGCGTGTACTTTTGCTTTACCCAAACCCCAGCTTTCATAAATCACTCGTTAGACTGGGTTTCAATACCTGCCACGTAGACATTTTTCCTCGATTCCACCTCCGTAATTTGGACGTTGTCGAGTCTCGAGCCGTGAAGGACCCAGGGGGCTCTGGCCGAAATGGTGGCAATTTTGGCCCAAAGTTGCCCGGCGCCGTTTTCCGGAGCTATGGCACTTACAGGTTTAATAACATCTATTCGAAAGAGACGTTAAGCAGTTGTAAAACACATCGGGAGTCAAGTAATCCACAAGATTAAGCTGTTTCACGGCCTCCTAAAGCTAAAAGTGACCTACTAAACGAGTAAGAAATCCAATTACGACTAACCCCCTCCCCTTTCCAGAACAAACCCGCTCTTTCCAACGCATCCAGCGAGGACCGACCACAAGCCCTTTAAAAAAACCTCGCCAAACGCAGGGGAAGTTGCGAATCGAGAGGTTTATTTTCAAGGAAGAAGAAAACTTAAGAACGTTTTGCGCTTCCTTTCTGGTGGTTTCCAAGTTATTTCACAAGAACAGACAGAGCAACGACAGTTCTTTGCTAGAAGAGGGCAGACACCGGCTCGGGGAACCGAGGTGGTTCATGGTACAACTATTTTACATCTATTATACGATTCTATATCCTGCAATGTGATTTTGTGGAGCTTTTTCTTTCTAACCCTTGGTGTTGTGAAGGGAATATTGTGTCAACTATAATTCAGGGGGTTTTTTTGTATGTCTAAGAGCTCACAAATAAGTGGAAAGCCACCATGACGGGCCTAAACCTACCAATTCTCTTTAAGAGGTTTGTGCCACCAAGTCCCTTTCTTTCCAAGCCACCAGAATCGGTGTAGACACTTCTCTCATGTCCTTCTCCAGCCCCTGCCACACCAAGGAAGTCACTCAGGACGTCCCTAAATGGGACTGGGACTCCTGTCCCCGTTTTACGGCCGGGAAGAAGGGGAAGCCAGAGATGCTTGACGCAAGGACAACATTGAGAAACCACTCAAACTCAGAAATACGTTCCCTTACCAGAGTCTTCTGCTGACACCTGCCAGATCTGGAGGGAGCTGTCTGGTGGCCCACTCGTCACCAGCAAGCTGAGGGAAAACAAAAAGAACCCCATAAAATTCTTCAGGAGCAGAGAATGGACATCTTTTATGCCCGGTCTGGGACAAATCGGTCTGTGCTCAGGGACTCCTGCCTCTGCTTGGAGCAGAGAAGGGACCAGAAGGACCGTGATGCCAGAACTCCTCACGTGGAGGTGTCCTACAGCCCAGGCAAAAGCAATCCCAGGCAAAGGCATTTAATTAGCACATTTTTCCAAAAGCGCTAGACTAAGAACACCACAAAGAGCCCCGAAGTAGCGACGGGGGCTTGCGTAGGAGGAGAGAGCTGAAGGAGTGAGATGAATCACCCGGAGGGAAGCACGTTTGCTTGGTCTACAATCCTCAGCAGAAATAAAAAAAAAAAAACCTTCTGAACCTGCGGTGGCCACTAGTACCCTGCTCTGCCAAACGCAGAAGGAAGGGATGGAAACCAAAGGGTTCTAGGAGGACCTCTACATGCCACCGGCCAGCAAGTCCCCACTCGGAGTCACGCTGCTCTCGGAGCTGGCAGGATGGACCCGCTGGCAAGGAAAAGGAGCTCTCTCTCTCTTTCTCAGTGGACAAGTCCCCTCTTCATCTCCAGTACGTCCTGGAAGGACACCTGTGGCCATACCTGGTGTCCGGTACGTATTTCAGGCTGTAGACTGGGCGGTTGGAAAATCCACCACATTCCACCTTGAAATCTCTCTCTGGACACAGGCCCTGGAAATCAGAGACAAAGTCATTTCTTCACACCTAAAGGTGCAGAAATTGGTGTGGTCAGTCACCACGGAAAAAAAAAAAACCAAAGAGACAAGAGAAAAAGAGACTCTTGGTAAAGTTCTTGCCTGTCCAGTAATGGCTATTTAAAGAAGGACAGGGAATTACTGGAGAGGGGACAGCAGAGGACCACAAAGATGATGAGGGACCTAGAACAAGGGCAGGCTGAGGGACTTGGGTCTTTTTAGTCTGGAGAAGAGAAGGCTGAGGGGGGATCTGATCAACACCTCTAAATCCTTCAAGGGTGGGTGTCAGGAGGATGGGGCCAGTCTTTTTTCAGTGGTGCCCAGGGACAGGACAAGAGGAAATGGGCACAAACTGGAACATGGGAAGTTCCATCTAAACATGAGGAGGAACTTCTTCACTGTGAGGGTGGCAGAGCCCTGGCAGAGGCTGCCCAGAGAGGTGATGGAGTCTCCTTCTCTAGAGACATTCAAACCCCACCTGGACACGTTCCTGTGGGACCTGCTCTGGGTGGCCCTGCTCTGGCAGGGGGTTGGACTGGATGATCTCCAGAGGTCCCTGCCAACCCCAGATCATTCTGGGATTCATTCTGTGAGCTACAGGACTGAAGGATTCCAAAACAGTTAGAGGGAAAAAAAATACAGAGAAAGCTCCTGCCAAGAGCACTGCCTGGGTTTGTTGCCATCCGTGCAACTTATGGATTTAAGTTTTTCTTAAATGTGCTTACCCAGTGACCAAACACCACCTTCTACTTCACCTTAGAAGTAGAAGGGACAGCCTCAGGCATGTCAGCAAGTCCCTTCTTCGTTTGCCCTGGTGTCCTCACCTGTCCTATCTCCTCATGAAACGATTTCACTCACACATCTGGAGATGAAGGGGGCTTAAAGGGGCTCCAGGAAAGCTGGGGAGGGACTCTTGATGAGGGAGGGGAGCCCTAGGAGGAGGGGGAAGGGTTTGACCCTGAAAGAGGGGAGATGGAGCTGAGATGTGGGGAAGAACTTGTTTGGTGTGAGGGTGGTGAGAGCCTGGCCCAGGTTGCCCCGAGAAGCTGTAGCTGCCCCATCCCTGGAGGGGTTCAAGGCCAGGTTGGAGGGGGCTTGGAGCAACCTGCTTTGGTGGGAGGTGTCTCTGCCCAGGGCAGGGGGTTGGAACTGAATGGTCTTCAAGGTCCCTTCCAACCAAAATCATTCTGTGGTTCTATGATTTTTTCATGGCACAAGCTGCCCACAGAGCTACAGGACTACACGACTGATGTGCCAACCTGTGCTACCTCAACTAGAGAGCAACCGGGTGACTCCTGTGCTTTAGCTTTCAACCAAAGCTGCTCAAGACCTGGCCAAGCCCTTGTGAGAGCAACAGAGACCAGGCAACAGCTTTTGAAGCTCGGCAGAGCACAGCCCGGTCTCTGAAGACACCAGAAGAAGGGGGACAGAGTGACCTGGTGCCACCCCGGCTGCAGCACCCACCTGGGTCTCCTTCACCTGCAGCGATGGCGGCGGGAGCAGCTGCAGGATCTCGTTCCCTCCAGACTGTCCATACCCAGCTACACACACACCTTGGAAGTGGGGATGAAGAACCAGGGACATGGTGAGGGATCCCCCCATCCTGCCTGGCCCACCCCTCCCTGAGCCAGACCCCTGGGTCATAGTATGGTCCATCCTGAACCCTGGACCCAGAACCCCCCAGCCCAGGCTGAACCCTGATACAGCCCCAGCCACTTGGCTCCACTCCTGGGGTCCTCATCCTGAACCTTGGCCACCCCTCTGGGGTCCCGGACCAGCCCAACCCCATGGCCACCCCTTCTCCCCTCTCCGTAGCCCTGGCCCGGCCCCATGGCCATTTTCCAACACTGTTTAATATCTTCCTAAGTGATCTGAGTGATGGGATCAAGCATAGCCTGATGGAAGTTTGCTCATGACACCAAACGGCGTGGGGAAGGGGACACTTGGGAAGGGAGAACCACCCTGGCAGGAAGCCCTGAATGGGCTGGAAGGTTGGGCTAACAAAAACCTCATGAAGTTCAACCAGGACGAGTGTAAGGTCCTGCACCTAGGAACACACAATCCCAGAGAGCAGCACAGGATGGGATCTACCTGCTGGGGAGCAGCTCCGTGGAAAAGGATCTGGGGGTCCTGGTGGACAATGAGCACCATATGAGCAAGAAATGGGGTCACTGTGGCAAAAAAAAAGCCAACAGGATGCTGGGCTGTGTCACCGAGGGCATCACCAGCAGCGATAAAGAATCATTTTCCCACTCTGCTCAGCGCTGGTCAGGCCACACCTGGAACACAGGGCTCCGTTTTGGTCCCCACAACACAAAAAAATGATGTGGACAGGCTGCAGAAGGTCCAGAGAAGAGCCAGCAAGAGGGTCAAGAGAAGGTCCACAAAACGATCAAAGGACTGGGAAGCCTTCTGCAGGCTGATCCCCCTCCTCCCACAACTTTCTCAGCCTCCCCACCCAGCAAAGGGGCTCCAGCCCTCCCAGCATCTCCGTGGCCTCCTCTGGCCCCGCTCCAACAGGTCCGTGTCTCTCCTGGGCTAAGGTCTCCAGAACTGGATCAGGGAATCTCCCCAAGAAAGCAGTGGATTCCCCAGCATTGGACAATTTTAAGGTTCAGCTGGACAGGGCGTCGGGCCGTCTTGTCTAGACCGTGTTTTTGCCAAGAAAGGTTGGACCAGGTGATCCCTGAGGTCCCTTGCAAGTTAGAATTCTACAATGACCAGAAAATGCTGGGAGGGCTGGAGCCCCTCTGCTGGGAGGGGGGGCTGAGAGAGTTGGGGGGTTCAGCCTGGAGAAGAGAAGGCTCCGGGGAGACCTTCGAGCCCCTTCCAGTCCCTAAAGGAGGGGGCTCCAGGAGAGATGGGGAGGGACTCTGGATGAGGGAGGGGAGCCTTAGGAGGAGGGGGAAGGGTTTGATATGGAAAGAGGGGAGATGGAGATGAGATATTAGGGAGGAATTTTTCACTCTGAGGGTGGTGAGAGCCTGGCCCAGGTTGCCCCGAGAAGCTGTGGCTGCCCCATCCCTGGAGGGGTTCAAGGGCAGGTTGGAGGGGGCTTGGAACAACCTGCTCTGGTGGGAGGTGTCCCTGCCCAGGGCAGGGGGTGGCACTGGGGGGGCTTTAAAGTCCTTTCCCACCCAAACCATTCTATGAGTCCATCATTTCCTACTCCTGTGGCTCCAGCCCAGCCCCGTGGCCCCCTTCTTTCCCCAAGGGCCTCCCCCCACCCCCTTCCCTAACCCCCCTCGGGGATCCCCAGGCCCAGCCCCTCTCCCACCCCTAGGCCCGGCCTCCCCCGCTCCGCCCCGCACTCACGGTTCCCCCGGGCCCATTCGATCAGGCGGGTGGGGGCTTGGAGCTCGAAGGTGTGCAGGTCCCCGTAGCTGCGGGGGGAGAAGGAGGAGAGGTTGGAAGGGGACGGAGAAGTGGGGCCTGGGGCGGTGGGGCCGGGGCCTGGGCTGGGGGGAAGCGGGGTCGGGACCGGGGCCTGGGCCGGGGGGAGCGGGGTCGGGGCCGGGGCCGGGGCCTGGGCCGGGGGGAGCGGGGTCGGGACCGGGGCCTGGGCCGGGGGGAGCGGGGTCGGGGCCGGGGGAAGCGGGGACGGAACCGGGGCCTCACAGGCGCAGGGACTGGAGCAGCCATTCGTCCGCCTCCTCCTCCCCGGCGCCCACCGCCTCCATGGCAACGCATGGACGTCGCGTTCCTCTGACGTCACGACGGCGGCGCGCAGCAGTGACGTAACCGCGGCTCTTCTCCCCTCCCCTTCCCTCCCGCCCGCCGCCATGTTCGGGGCGGCCCCAAACCGGTCGCGGCCGGTTGGATCCGGTCGGGGCCGGCGGCGCTGAGGGGAAGGGCGGGCCGAGACCGCCTCCCTGAGGGAAAAGGGCGTTATTGGGTTAACGAGCAGGGCGGTAAAACGCCGGGAAGAGGGCAGGGTCCTGCCTGGGTGTGTGTAAGGCAGGGAATGATCGTAGAGTCACGGAATCGCAAAAGGGTTTGGGTGGGGACGGGCCTTAAAGGCCTCCCCCCCGGTTCCACCCAGGGACACCTCCCACCAGAGCAGGTTGCTCCAAGCCCCCTCCAGCCTGGCCTTGAACCCCTCCAGGGATGGGGCAACCACAGCTTCTCGGGGCGACCTGGGCCGGGCTCTCACCACCCTCAGAGTGAAAAATTCCTCCCTAATATCTCATCTCCATCTCCCCTCTTCCAGGGTCAAACCCTTCTTCCTCCTCCTAGGGCTCCCCTCCCTCATCCAGAGTCCCTCCCCATCTCTCCTGGAGCCCCCTGAGGGACTGGAAGGGGCTCCAAGGTCTCCCCGGAGCCTTCTCTTCTCCAGGCTGAACCCCCCCAACTCTCTCAGCCCCCCCTCCCAGCAGAGGGGCTCCAGCCCTCCCAGCATCTCCGGGGCCTCCTCTGGCCCTGCTCCAACAGCTCCATGTCCTTCCTACGTTGGTGGCCCCAGAGCTGGAGGCAGCACTGGGTGGGGGGTGTCTCCCCAGAGCGGAGCAGAGGGGCAGAATCCCCCCCTGGCCCTGCTGGCCACGCTGCTGGGGATGCAGCCCAGGATGTGGGGGGCTTTCTGGGCTGCCAGCACACGTTGCCGGCTCATGTTGAGCTTCTCATCCACCAACACCACCAAGTCCTTCTCAGGGTCACTCTTTCCAGCTGTTCTCTTCCCAACCTGGATTTGTGGCTTGGAATTGCCCCAACCCATGTGGTAGGACCTTGGACTTGGCCTTGTGGAACTTCATGAGGTTCCACATGGGCCCACCTCTCCAGCCTGTCCAGGTCCTTCTGGATGCCATCCTGTCCCTCTGACGTGCTGACCTCTCTGCACAGCTTGGTGGTGGTGGCAAAGTTGCTGATGGTGCACTCAATCCCACCATCCGTGTTGCCAATGAAGATGCTCACAGCACCGACGCCTGAGGAGCACCACTCATCACTGGTCACCACTTGGACAGAAGACACTGACCACAACTCTTTGAGTGTGACCATCCAGCCAATTCCTTACCCACCGAGGGCTCCATCCATCAAAACCATATCTCTCCAGTTTTCCTGACTCTGTATCATCGCATCGTCTCTGCTCCCAAGAGGATGGGTCCTCTGGTCCCTCCAGCCAAGAGGATGCTGCTCAAACCCAGACTGCAGGGCTGGGCCTTGCCGTGACCCCACGTTTGTGGAAGGTGATCCTTCTCCAACGGTAACATTCCTCTTAGTTCCTCTCCAGTGAAGACCAGGTCCTCCTCAGACCAGGTCCTGAAGGATCGACGCAGATAACTTGCTTCTAGCTGTGGGCTCGCCACCTGCTAACAGTGACGCTTCAGGACCAGTGGTTGATAATTAGGAGTTTATTAGAGATTATTGTGCTTTTCCTGCCTGCTGGCCGGGTTTTAGCTGGCGTGCACGGCGCTGTGGAGGAAGCTGGGTCTATTTTCTGTAACACTGCAAGGTGGCAGCCTGCAGCTTCCGAGGTGGCTCGGGAGTAATCAGGAAAACAACTTGGTTTTTTTATAGAAATAACACCTGAATTGTGCATCTTTTAGTCTGTACGGTGTCTCCTGTGTTATCTGACGTTCCGTGTTGTTTATTTTCCCCCCTCACTTTTCAGCCTGCTGTCAGTGTCAGGGAGGGATGGAGATGCTTTGGGTAGTTTCCTGGCCTCCCGCAGGGCTCGGAGAGGTGGTGGGACACTTTGGGGCGACCTGATGGGTTCAGACTTGGGCTGTGCTGCCTGAACTCTGTGCTCGGGACTAATTCGGGGCTGTCACTAATGAAGAGAGTGAGAAAGAAGGAAGCACAAAAGCAGGTACAGAGGCAGGAGTGGTGTGAGAAGAAGGATTGAAAGACGGAGCCTTTCCTTCAGCCCAGAAGCCCCTCTGGAAGCAGCAGCTGGTCGACGTGAAAAGCCCTTCTCCTCGCCCGTGGTTACTTTACCAACACCCTCCTCTTTGTCACTTCAAGATCCGTTGGTGTTAGAACAGCTCAAAGAAAGGATGGCAAGAATTCTTCTGCGCGGGGGAAGAGGTATTTGAGGGGCGTTGTTTTTGCAAAATAGCACCAACAGTCGGAAATTCACTAAGAGCCTTGTCTTAATGCTTTCTGCCTGCGATGATTCAAAAAGAAAGTGTTGAGTAAACATCTTGTGAAGAATCTGAAACAAACTGACTGCTTTGCAGTTGATTATTTATTTTTTTGCTTTTCAAGTAAAGAATGGGGATTGGCTCTTCTCCCAATGAACAGGCCATGGGATGAGAGGAAATGGCCTCAAGTTGCCCCAGGGGAGGTTGAGGACGGAGCTTGGGAACAATTTCTTCCTGGAAAGGGTTGTGAAACCTTGGCAGAGGCTGCCCAGGGCAGTGGTGGAGTCACCATCCCTGGAGGGATTTCGGAGCCGGGCAGAGGTGGTGCTGAGGGACATGGGTCAGTGGTGGGTTTGGTCAGTGTTGGACTCCGTGATCTCAAAGGTCCCTTCCAACTTCAGTAATTCTATAATTCTATGAATATGATGGTTCCAATACCTTTGATAGAAAACTTTGAGGGATGTTGGAGTGAGCGGAGAAGTGAAGCCAAGGCGGTACCAGCTGTGGGTGAGAATACAGAGATGTGTCACCCCATGGGCTCAGAGCTATGTCAGCCTTCTGTCACCTTCTCCCGTTAACTCTTTTTCTCATCTGTGTGCATTAATTGCAGGGTACGAGCTCAGCCTGAGGCGGAGAAGTGCTCAAGTCAGCTCAAGGTGCTCCTCCAGCCAGGCACGAGCACAGAGAGAAGGAGAAACGGCAAAGGAAGGGCGGGGAACCAGACGTTTGGCCATGAGCTGTGGTGCAACCTTGCTCTCGTTCTGCCCTGCGTCATTATAATCCACAACAGAACAGGTTGTGTCTCCCTGGAGCTCCAGACACTGGTTTAGGGGCTGGTAATAAGCATTTGGAAATTTTATCTCCTGGTGGCCACTGTTAGAGGAGAAGGAACATGAGGCAGGACAGTGTGAGGAGTGACTGGACACTGTGGATACCAGAGGGAGAAAGCAGGGAGCCCCAAAATGGTTTTTCTCTGCACATTCTTGCCTTTTATTTTAGCTTCTCTTTATCTTTCCTGTGTACTAAGGGAGCAAAGTGGATCAGTGAGGGGGGAAAAAGAAGAGCTCTCCATTACTACAGATAATGGAGGCTGTTTTTTGAAGTACCAAGGCCTAAATGAAGATAAAAACTGAAATCGCCGTTTAAGTTGAAACAAAATAAACATTTTAAGCCTATTTCAAAATCCCTCTAGAAAAGAAACATTTTAATCTCAAAATTTGAAAGAGGCAAGAGTGAAAAAATGGGAACATTCGTTACAGAGTTGGAATAATAAGAAGGGACTAAGCTGTTTCTTTCTGCTTCAGCGTGTGACTTTGCCATATGTGTTAAGAAAATATAAAAAACTGCTGTTTAGTCTTTTTTTTCGGCAAATACATGCAGAGGGCCTGGCAGAGCGCAGGAGACTCGACGTCCTACAGCCTTATTTGCTTCCCTCTTGCCCACAAACCTTCGCGCCGTGTCTGTTTTTGAGCAGCCTTGGGGACGCGCACGTTGGGAAGGGAGAGGGTGAAGGAGCAAGGAATGGAAATCCTCGCTTTGAGAACTGATACACTCGTTAAATGAAATTAAATGGTACTTGCCTCCGAGCTGTCTTCAGCCTGAATGTTACACATCAGTGAGGAGGATAAAAATAATATTTCCAGTTGCTATTTCTACAGCCGAACCAGCCTCGGAAGCTTGAAGGAGCTTTGGGACTTGATATGAATTTATGTCATTGTAGCTTTTCCTGCTCAAACGGAAATCTGTCCCCGTATGGAGTGGACGGACGCGCAGCCCCACACAGGCCGATGGTGCTGCTGTGCCCCAGAAGATCACAGAATTGCAGAATCACACGGGTTGCCAGGAACCTCTGGAGATCTAGTCTAACCGCCTGCCAAAGCAGGTCCTCCTGGAGCAGGTCCCACAGGAACGTGTCCAGGTGGGGTTTGAATGTCTCCAGAGAAGGAGACTCCACCACCTCTCTGCGCAGCCTCTTCCAGGGCTCTGCCACCCTCACAGTGAAGAAGTTCCTCCTCATGTTTAGGTGGAACTTCTAACGTTCAAGTTTGTGCCTGTTTCCTCTTGTCCTGTCCCTGGGCACCACTGACAAAAGCCTGGCCCCATCCTCCTGACACCCACCCTTTAAGGATTTAGAGGTGTTAATCAGATCCCCCCTCAGCCTTCTCTTCTCCAGACTAAACAGACCCAAGTCTCTCAGCTTCTCCTTGTAGGAGAGATGCTCCAGGCCCCTCATCATCTTTGTGGTCCTCTGCTGTCCTCTCTCCAGCAGTTCCCTGTCCTTCTTGGGTAGACCTGCTCTGGCAGGGGTTGGACTGGATGATCTCCAGAGGTTTCTTCCAACCCCATATGATTCTATGATTCTATGATTCCTGGCGTCTCAGCGCTTCCCTGGTATTTTTAATTAATGTGTGTTTTCTGCCTTCAGTGGCTTCTCTCATTTATAATGTTTGCAAAGTCGCAGTGAAATTCTTAAATTGCGTTGCCTGAACGGAATTCAATTACGTGCATTTTATCCAGTCTGTGATTTCTAGACTCCTGTGGCATTTAGAGACCACGCATGATGGATTGACAACAAAGATGACAGAGCGAGCATACGTTTCCTAAACTAATTTTTCTGCTCTCTTCTTTCTTATTTTGTGGGTCGTGCTGATACTTTGTTAAAGTTTTGATTAATTGTGTTATCTCTTGATGTGACTAATCTGCATTACGCTCAGTGCTTGATTTCCTCGGCATCTTGTGACAATGACTGCCATACTTTGGTTAACTATTGACAAGAAAAAAAATGTCATTTTCCCCGTCCGTCCCTTTAGGTTCGCTTTTTCTGTGAGATATGGAGGATCTCCTCGGTGCTATAGAAAAAGAAGGAGCATTTTTTCACTTATTTGTAGTCAAAATCTCTTGTCTTGCAGTTTAGTCTCATCACTTTTTGCTCTGCCCCCAAAAAACCCCCAAAAACAAGGTCTGAATTGTGGTTGCCTCAAATATATTTGAGGATTGTTATCCCTCGGTCACCTCTTCAAATTATAAAACCCACGTCTTCCAGGTTTTCCTGGAGTTTCTGACCCCAGGGCTCTTCTCTGGACCTCCTGGATGGGTGATCCCTGCGCTTGGGGTGCGAGGTGAGACCTTAGTTCCTCTTCACAGAACCAGGGAATCATCAGAGTTGGAAGGGACCTCTAGAGATCATCCAGTCCAACTCCCCTGCCAAAGCAGGGTTGCCTGGAGCACATCACTCAGGACGGCATCCAGGTGGGGCTTGAAGATCTCCAGAGAAGGGGACTCCACACCCTCCCTGGGCAGCCTCTTCCAGGGCTCTGTCACCCTCCCCCCAAAGAAGTTCTTCCTCAGATTGGAGTGGAACTTCCCATGTTCCAGCTTGTGCCCGTTGCCCCTTGTCCTATCGCTGGGAACTACTGAAAAGAGTCCGGCTCCCTCCTCCTTCAACCCATCCTTTAGAGACTTGCCAGCATTAATAAGGTCTCCCTTCAGCCTTCTCTTCTCCAGGCTAAAGAGCCCCAGCTCGCTCAGCCTTTCCTCTTAAGGGAGATGCTCCAATCCCTCCAGCATCTCTGTTGCCCTACGCTGGACTCTCTCCAGTAGTTCCCTGTCCCTCGTGAACTGGGGAGCCCAGAACTGGACACAGGATTCCAGTTGTGGCCTCCCCAGTGCAGAGCAGAGGGGGAGAATGACCTCCCTCCACCTCCTGGCCACACTCTTCCCTACGCAGCCCAGGATCCCATTGGCCTCTTGGCCACCAGGGCCCATTGCTGGCTCATGGAGAGTTTACTCTCCACCAGGACCCCCAGATCCTTCTCCTCAGAAGTGCTTTCCAGAAGATCCACCCCTAACCTGTATTGGTGCCTGGGATTCTTCCTTTCCAGGAGCAGGACCCTACACTTGCCCTTGTTGAACCTCATGAGGTTCTTCTCTGTCTGCCCAGCTCTCCAGCCTGTTCAGGTCACACTGGATGGCAGCACAGTCCTCCCAGTTTGGTATCATCAGCGAACTTGCTGAGGATACACTCTGTCCCCTCATCCAGGTCATTGGTGAATGTGTTGAACAATAAGTTCTTACTGTATTTTCTGTTTTCTGGTTCCTGATCTCTTTTCTTGTGCCTTTCTAACTAGAAGAGACAGGATTTTTTTTTTTCCTTTTTTTTTTTGTTATTTATTTTCCAGGGAGCTTTTCCTTGGAAAAGTTGATCTGATAAAACTGCATCAGCTTTGACGTAGTTTAGATTAGCCAAATTCCTGGAGGATAGAGCCGCCTTGCTGAGCAGCAACAGGCACCGCAAAAAAAACCTCCGTGACCAGGATCCAGAGCAGAGGCTTTGAACTTGATCCTCCCGCTCCTTGTCTTCCACCTCGCATTGTTCATTTTGGGCCAAATGTTGTATATTTGTCCCAATGTGGACAAAAGCCTCATTTTCTGACAAGGGCTAGTATTTTGTTTGTGCTTCCTTTCAGCTGCGTCGTCCTGCTGTTGCCAGCTCTTGAAGCGGTCGGTCTGAACGCACTTCTATTTATAGGAACTTGGTATTTTTACCCTAAACTGTCTTTCGACAGAAACCAAAACAGTTTTTCTTGCAGGTATGCTGCGCGCGCTCTTTTGGCGCGTCCTCGCTGGCAGCTCTCGACTTGCGCTGAAGGGGCTGGAGGAGCCAGAATTACTGAGAAAAAAAAAAAAAAAAAAAAAAATAAGATGTTTGGAAAGCGCTGAGAAGTTACAGTTTCCAACCCCCCTTGGAGAACGACGTTTGTAAATTGGAGACGGGAGAACAGACTTCATTTGGAGGAGGGGTGATATTATGGGTTGGGTTTTTTTTTTGCCTGTCTTAGCTGCCTCCCTGTAACATAAAGTGCTCGATGAACATGAGTTTTGGACGGTGATTTCATGCAGAATAAGATGCTCTGGTTGATGGGCAAGTATTTTATGAGAAATGCTGGGTGTTTTTTTGGAAAATTGTTTTTTTGTTCTCTGGCTTGAGTATGTAAAATGACAGGGAAATAGAAGGATAAATTAAGTTATATCCTGTCTCTTACATCCAGAGATCACCGTGATAAGGGGAAAACATTAATTATATCTGTTCTGGAGACGGTGACGTAGGGTGGAGACACCTAAATTGGTGGTAAATGAGGTCTGTGGGTACCACGAAGAGCAGATCAAACCCCCGCGTGGTTTTCCCTGTTTCTTGGCAGAAGGAATTAGCCCAGCAAATCTGAAGCATGTGGACGGGCAGAGACCACGGAGGGGAAATGTCATCGTTCATTTGCTGCTTTGGGATTTTGAACGTTCTCCCTTGTCTGCAGACGCATTCCCATATTCTTTCACTTAAGCTTATAAACCCGTTTGACCTGGGAAAAATGTGCAAAACAGTAAGAGGATAAAGAGCGCGTTTATCCTCCGCGCGCTATTTTAAAACCTTTCTTTTTATTCAACTTTAGTTCGCGTTTTTCAGTGAATGAAAAAAGCGAAAGTCAAAGGAAAAAGTAAAAAAAGAAAAAAAAAAGGGATTAACCATTCCAAAAGAGAAAAAAAAAGTCATTTAGAGTCATTTAGAAAAGGCCAAACTTAATGAAAAAATTATCCTGAAAAATTATCTTTATTTTAATTTCAAAATTTCTGTGGAAAACTTTTTAAAAAGTGCTGGAAGGGATTAAAAGCTTTTAAGCTCTAGCTGCCATTTCTGGTTAAGAGGCAATCGTGACAAAGCTCTGTTCACCGATGAGGGCACATTTGGTGGCATTACCCTCCAGGTTGTCTTTGAAGCAAGAGGACCTTGATTCGCAGGATTTTCCTGTGTTCCTTGCAGCTCTCAACGCTTGGAATGGAAGAGAGAGAGAGAGAACATCGTGCGCTGTGCACATCAGATCTTTCTGGCACAACAAGACACCGTAGAAAGAGCAGTTTGTCATGTATAGAATCATAGAATGGTTTTGGTTGGAAGGAACCTTAAAGCCAATCCAGTCCCAGCCCCCTGGGACATGTCCCACCAGAGCAGGTTGCTCCAAGCCCCCTCCAACCCGCCCTTGAACCCCTCCAGGGATGGGGCAGCCACAGCTTCTCGGGGCAACCTGGGCCAGGCTCTCACCACCCTCACACCAAAGAAGCTCTTCCCCACATCTCATCTCCATCTCCCCTCTTTCAGGGGAAAGTCACCTTTCACCCTTCTCCCTCCTCCTAGGGCTCCCTTCCCTCATCAAGAGTCCCTCCCCAGCTTTCCTGGAGCCCCTTGAGGGCCTGGAAGGGTCTCTGAGGTCTCCCCCAGAGCCTTCTCTTCTCCCGGCTGAACCCCCCCAACTCTCTCAGCCCCCCCTCCCAGCAGAGGGGCTCCAGCCCTCCCAGCATCTCCGTGGACTTGCTGTTCAGACATTCATGAGTTCACACACTCAACCTGAGTGAAGCTGAGGCTTCAGTGTGTAGTTACTATACAGATAAATCAGCATGAGATTTTTTTTTCATAGGGAAAGTGTGGAAGGGTTGACTCTCCCCTACGCAACGCTTAAGGAGACTCTAGCAGAAAACTAAAACTTGGCATTGACCTTTCCCCATGCGTTGAGAGGAGCAGAACAATCCCACTTGGGTACCTTCACCTCCATGAAACCACATGAAGTATCACCCTGGCTTCATATTTGAAGAGTGGCTGATTTGACATCTAAACTGTTCTCTGCTCCAAGGAGTTATGTCTCTGCAGTGCCCCTGGGCCCGTTACCGCCTGAGCAGCTTGCCATTTGCCTGGTCAAATAAACAGCAGAAAGATCTAATGGTTCTTCATCGGCGGCAGAACTAATGAGCAGAGAGGGTTGGGGAAGAGCTCGAAGGCTGTCAGCTGCCGGGTGCTGATGGGTTTGTGGAGTTCTGCGGAGTGACTGCCTGGTATTTCTTAATCAGCAAGATGGAACACCTAATGTATGGGAAGGCAGAAGTATATCTCTCAGAGGAACATGCCAGGATGGTGTTTATTTATGTCCTGTCCTCTCCGGATCGGAGCTCCGCTGGATATCTGTGTTGAGAGGAAGGTTCTCCTGAGAGGGTTTTGATGAGCTCAGAAGACACCCCTCATAAACCATCTTAATGAGCTGTGAGCTGGCTCCTCAGCCCCTGCGCTTAATGGAATCGATCTGCAGTTCATGTGGGTGCCCTGAGAATTGTCTGATCGAGCCAGGGAAGGAAAGAGCAACTGGAGTGATGGAAAAGAGGAGAGG
>QJSC01000083.1:42752-79648 GCA_003697955.1 Calidris pygmaea
AAGAGAAGAGAAGAGAAGAGAAGAGAAGAGAAGAGAAGAGAAGAGAAGAGAAGAGAAGAGAAGAGAAGAGAAGAGAAGAGAAGAGAAGAGAAGAGAAGAGAAATAATGTGACATGGCTAAATGGAGAAAAAAAGTAATCTGACATGGTTAAATGGCACAGGACAAAGAGATGCCTGAACAAAGTCTGAAGTGGTCTGAAAGTACAGATGGGGAACTGCTGAACTTGTTCAAGAGAAGATAAAGCTAAGACAGGCCATGTGATGTGCAGAGAGGTCCCACCCCACTGCTCTTACTGTGCGGAAGAAGCGGGGGGGATCCACTATCAACCCTGCCTCCAAATCCTTCCAGCTTGTGGTCCAGAGGGCTCCATCCAAAATTGCGGTGACCATTTTTCTTATCGCTGCACGTCTGAAAGCAACCAAATATTTTATGGCATGAAAAATCAAGAAGTGGTGAAGTGCCCCTGGGTTCCTCTGGGGAACAGGCAGCTGGCACAGCTTATTGGCAGCAGAGACGGGCTGGATGGAATCCGTGTCCTAAGATAAATTGGCTACTCTGCTTTAGCTGCCACCGTGGAAACGTTCAACGCTGTTGTGTGCAGAGGTGATAGACTGGTGTACCCCCCGGTCACAGGCTGTGTGTTTTGTACCCATCATTAGGGGTCTGCCCCCTCGGCGCAGCGAGGGCAGTGGGAGCTCCCGATCCCTCCCTGAAGGGATGGTCCTGTTGGAAGAGGTGCTACAAAGACAGCAGGGAAGAGATGACAGCATAGAGAAGGTGAAAGATGGTTACGTTTGCCCTTTTTTTCCAGTTTTTTTCCCACTATTTGCATTTCTGAAGCCATTTTTCAATTTCAGAGTTGGAAAGTGTTTTCGTGGTCTTTATTAATTGCAGAGCTACTCTCCGCTTGTCAATGGTTTGACTGACGTCATGACAGCATATTTCCCAAATATATCCAAAACGAATTCATCACCTTCATGTGATTCAAAAATTATGGCTTTTCCTACAAGATGGGACCGTGACACCCTTGGTTGCGCATTTATTTATCTTGTCCAAGCTGGATTACTCTGCTCCCACCTCCCTCGGTTCTCACTCATGGTCCGTAACGGGGTGCGGCGAGGAGGGCCAAACAGACTGGGTACCCTCGCTGTGGAGCAGGAACGGAGGGAGAAGCTCCCCTGGGACTGCCCCCCTGATTTTGGGTCATGCCTCAGAGTGGGTATATGGTTGTAGAGTTCATAGAATGGTTTGAGTTGGAAGGGACCTTAAAGCCCACACCAGTTCCATCCAAGGACACCTCCCACCAGAGCAGGTTGCTCCAAGCCCCCTCCAACCTGGCCTTGAACCCCTCCAGGGATGGGGCAACCACAGCTTCTCAGGGCAACCTGGGCCAGGCTCTCACCACCCTCACACAAAGAAGTTCTTCCCCACATCTCAGCTCCATCTCCCCTCTTTCAGAGTCAAACCCTTTCCCCTCTTCCTAGGGCTCCCCTCCCTCATCAAGAGTCCCTCCCCATCTCTTCTGTAGGCCCCCCTTTAGGCATTGGAAGGCTCCTATAGGTCAGCCTGTGTTGGTGGCACACACTGAGGTGGTGCAGAAGTGAGCCTCTAACCCTCTTGAGATGCTGGTTGGCTGATTCCCTGTTATTTGTTATTAGTCCAGGTTTGTGTTACTGTTTACTAGTATGAACCCGTAGCTCTGCTCCTCCACATCTCAAATCTGCACACCCATGTGGGTAGTGAGTTTCCCACTGAAATTCCACTTCGAGTACCATGTTTCTTTCACTTTTTTGGGAAACAGGGTTAAGGCTAACTTCTCCTCTCCTCTCCTCTCCTCTCCTCTCCTCTCCTCNCCTTCCCTTCCCTTCCCTTCCCTTCCCTTCCCTTCCCTTCCCTTGACATATTCAAACCCCACCTGGACACCTTCTAGTGCAACCTGCTCTAGGTGAACAAAATGGTAGAGGTTGGAAGGGACCTTCAGAGACCATCCAGTCCAACGCCCCTGTCAGAGCAGGGTCACCCAGAGCAGGTTGGACAGGAAAAAATTCCTCCTCATGTTGAGATGGAATTTCCTGTGTTCCAACTTGTGCCTGTTGCCCCTTGTCCTGTCCCCAGGCACCACTGAGAAGAGTCTGGCCCCATCCTCTTGCCCCACACCCTTTCGCTCTTGCTCAGCATCCATGAGGTCCCCTCTCAGTCTGCTCTTCTCCAGCTGAACAGACCCAAGTCCCTCAGCCTTTCCTCGTTAAGAGAGATGCTCCAGGCCCCTCATCATCTTTGTAGCCTCTGCTGTCCCCTCTCCAGCAGCTCCCTGTCCTTCTGGAACTGAGGAGCCCAGAACTCCAGATGTGGATGCGTTTTGAACGCTATTGCCAAGAACGTCACTTCTGATGGACTCAGCCACCTCCAGCTGGTGACAGAGCAGAAGAAAAGCAGACTTCAGACCCTTCCGATGACAGGTTGACAGATGCCAGTAACTTTTCTTACTGGTCTTTGGCAATATAACAGATAAAGGACAGACGACAGAAAATCTTCCCAGTTTTCTCCCTTAGCATCCACACGAACACCCAGACAGATCTGCTTATCTACAATAATATCTGTCTGGAAAGGGGCAGGTACCTTGGAAGTGCTGTCATTAAAAAAAAAAAAAATCCACATGTAAAAATAGTTCTTCCAGTATTAATGTCTGAAATGGAGGTTTTATGTAAGACTAAGTGCAGCCAATGCTTTACAAAATGTGCCATTTCTGTGGTATTTGTAAGGGAAGTGAAGTTATAGAACTGAGCATGCATTTTTTAAGAAGATCTCTCCAACTCCAGCTAATTTAAATTCAGCAGTGCTGACGGGTGCGATGAAGGATGAAGCCTTATGATGTGGAAGTCGGTTTTCACAATATTTAACAGAAGGAAGAACTAAAAAAAATGGTAAAAGTAACCAAGAAACACTGCTGTGAGGAGCTGTGGACGGCCAGAGCAGAGTCTGGGAGAACAGTCATGGGTGAAAACCACAATTATCTCCACGCCACTGAACCGGGAATGATTCTGGACTTCTAATATTGCTTTTGAGAGACAGACTTACACTTTGTATACTCTAATAGTCAAAGGATGCTTTGTCTAGTAGATACTTTAAAGTTGATATCTGTATCAAAAGAAGTGTGACCAGCAGGTCCAAGGAGGTGATTCTACCCCTCCGCTCTGGTGAGACCCCACCTGGAGCACTGTGTCCAGCTCTGGGACCCCCACCACAAGAAGGACATGGAGCTGTTGGAGCAGGGCCAGAGGAGGCCCCGGAGATGCTGGGAGGGCTGGAGCCCCTCTGCTGGGAGGGGGGGCTGAGAGAGTTGGGGGGGTTCAGCCTGGAGAAGAGAAGGCTCTGGGGGAGACCTCAGAGACCCTTCCAGTCCCTCAAGGGGCTCCAGGAAAGCTGGGGAGGGACTCTGGATGAGGGATGGGAGCCCTAGGAGGAGGGAGAAGGGTTTGACCCTGAAAGAGGGGAGATGGAGCTGAGATGTGGGGAAGAACTTGTTTGCTGTGAGGGTGGTGAGAGCCTGGCCCAGGTTGCCCCGAGAAGCTGTGGCTGCCCCATCCCTGGAGGGGTTCAAGGCCAGGCTGGAGGGGGCTTGGAACAACCTGCTCTGGTGGGAGGTGTCCCTGGGTGGGACTGGATGGTCTTTAAGGTTCCTTCAAATCCAAACTATTCCATGATTCTATGATACTAAGATATTTTTTTCTTAACCCTCTGCCGTTGTTTTTTTTTTCTATCTACAATCATTGGGAAAAGCTGCGCTGACACCTCCTGTTCATAAATATCTGCAGAAAGAGGCAGATTTATATTGGTGAAATGATGAAGTGAAAAGGAAAGTGCACTGGCTGGCAAAGTGGAAGTAAAATTAGTGAGAAACAGCCTGGCGAGTCTTCTGATTCATTCATTTCATTTCATTCGAGATTTTTCTTTCCTTCTCTCCAAAAAGCACTGAGGAAGATCTCCAGGTTCAAGACAAACCAAAGGGGAAACTGAACAAACCCATCGAGGGTGACAAACTGCACAGAAACCACTTCTGCCTCAGGGGCTGAGGAATTAAGAGCTGAAAAGAATTGAAGGTTGCGCCAGGGTTAGTAGGAAGTATCGTATGAACTTTTCACCTTGAAAATTAGTTATTTTTGGAATTAATGTTTGCATTTGGTGGTGTGAAACCCGTCTCTTCTGAAAAGAGCGCTCAACTCAAGCCAACACTGAGCAGCTCCTTCCCTTTTGGTGGAACTCAGCATCTCTGTTTTTCTTAGAAATATTTTCCTTGTAATAGCAGGAAACTCACCCTTTCGTATGTCACCAGCTCGACAGGAAGGTTGATCTTCTGGGTCAAAGGGAAGAAGAGAGTCCCGTTCTTGGAAAAACACTTTGAAATCTTCTGTGTGTACAACAAATAAATTAGACTCTGGTCAGCAGCTTCAAAAGGAGAGCACAATCTATTGCTTTTCCCTTCTAATGGTAAAAGATAGCAGCTATTGTGTTGGCCAATGAGTTTGAGGGAAAAAAACCCACCAAACCAATACAAGATGTTGCTATTCGTCAGCTGTTAAAGGAGGCCTCAACAGAAGGCACTTTGGGCTTATATTGGAGATTACAGAACATCTCCTGTAGGAACAAAATCCTGCCACTTAATCTCCTGCACTGTTGGTGTATCCTCCTCGCTTCCTAAGAGCACCTTCT
Organism: Calidris pygmaea; assembly: GCA_003697955.1. Taxonomy (NCBI): domain Eukaryota; kingdom Metazoa; phylum Chordata; class Aves; order Charadriiformes; family Scolopacidae; genus Calidris; species Calidris pygmaea. The sequence continues at coordinate 47,463 of QJSC01000083.1, forward strand.
TTCTGCCACACAATGTGCTGTCTTTCACTGATCCCTCATCACCAGTGTCTGAAACCAGGTGAAACTTCGAGTCCCGGGAGTCCTGATGGGCAACAAGTTGCCCAGGAGCCAGCAATGGGCCCTTGTGGCCAAGAAGGCCAATGGTCTCCTGGGGTGCATCAAGAAGAGCGTGGCCAGGAGGTGGAGGGAGGTCATCCTGCCCTTCTGCTCTGCCCTGGGGAGGCCCCATCTGGAGCACTGGGACCAGTTCTGGGCTCCCCCCCAGTTCCAGAAGGACAGGGAACTGCTGGAGAGTCCAGCGAAGGCTACAAGGATGATGAAGGACTGGAGCATCTCTCTGCTGAGGAAAGGCTGAAGGACCTGAGGCTGTTCAGCTGGAGAAGAGCAGACTGAGAGGGGACCTCATGGATGCTGAGCAATAGCTAAAGGGTGTGGGGCAAGAGGATGGGGCCAGACTCTTCCCAGTGGTGCCCGGGGACAGGACAAGAGGTAACAGGCACAAGCCTGAACATAGGAAGTTCCACCTCAACACGAGGAGGAACTTCTTTGCTGTGAGGATGGCAGAGCCCTGGCAGAGGCTGCCCAGAGAGGTGGTGGAGTCTCCTTCTCTGGAGACATTCCAACCCCACCTGGACACGTTCCTGTGGGACCTGCTCTGGGTGGCCCTGCTCTGGCAGGGGGTTGGACTCGGTGGTCTGCAGAGGTCCTTTCCAACCCCTAAAATTCTGTGATTCTGTGAACATTCAGTTCTCTGATGGAGCTCAGCGGTCTCGTTGCGCGACTGCAGAGCGAGAGAGCAAAAGGAGGATTCATGGACAGGGATCATCCACCCCCCGTATTCCTTCCAGATGATTTTTGTGCTTTTTTTTCTTTTTTTCTGAAACAAAGCTCTAGTCAACCACAGCATTTCACCTGCCATCTTTTATGGGCAATTTTTTTTAACCTTTTTTTTCTCTTTCGCACCTGAATATTCAATGTGAGAATGAAGTGGCCAAATGAACAGATTTGCCACCAAGAGAGCAACCAGCGATCAGAATGGATGACGGTCATTTATGCAGAACAACGTGGAGCATAAAATTGGATTTAAAGCCTAAAGTCTTTCCCAAACCTATTTGTTTTTTTCCATTAAATTCCAACTTGCTGCGTGACACAGGTCAATGCATCTTACATTTAGCGTGAAACCGGAGTCACCACCGTCGTATTTGGCGTTAACAACACGAATTGCTGTTTGGTGTCAGAACCTGCTCACAGCTCTGGATTTCGATGAGGCAGAACCATTTCTAAGCCAGGGCATCCCCGTTTTTTTCAGACCGCCTTGAGATTGACCAAGTGTTGCAATGCCTTTCATGAGAAATGCTACTGTCTTCCACGTGCAGGGCTTCCCAGAGACACCAAACTGCTCGTAAATGTGGTAGATCACAGAAGAACCGTGGTTTCACTTGGAGAAGACTTTTGCAATGTCCCTAGAGAAACCCAGAGCTCAAGATCGTGATGGCTGTTGCTGCTCTCACCGCCGAGGGGACGCAGAACGGATGGGCTCTTGCCGCAGCTTCGGACACGTGCACCGGGGATGTTTGGTTGCTTCCTACAGAACTGAAATAATCTGAAAGAGGATGTGGGCAGATATTATAAAAAAGTTTAAAAAATCACAGGCGTCATTCAAGTTTGCACTGGGGGAAACGTAGATTCACCAGCTGGAGGGTGCGGTGGCTTTCAGAGGCATCAAAGTGGTCTCAGCGACTGTCTCAGGCACATCTTTGTTTCTGGGATCATCTAGTGGTGAATGGACGAGGGTGACCACATCTGCTGTTCCCATTGCACACTGGGCATGGGATCTTCCTGAAGAGCGCTGCAACAACTGCTGCCCCAGAAGCCCCCTTTTCTGTTACGTTGACTATTCATGGAATCACAGAAGGGTTAGAGCTGGAAGGGACCTTAAAGACAATCCAGTTCCATCCAGGGACACCTCCCACCAGACCAGGTTGCTCCAAGCCCCCTCCAACCTGGCCTTGAACCTCTCCAGGGATGGGGCAGCCACAGCTTCTCGGGGCAACCTTGGCCAGGCTCTCACCACCCTCCCACCAAAGAAGTTCTTCCCCACATCTCATCTCCATCTCCCCTCTTTCAGGGTCAAACCCTTCCCCCTCCTCCTAGGGCTCCCCTCCCTCATCAAGAGTCCCTCCCCAGCTTTTCTGGAGCCCCTTGAGGGACTGGAAGGGGCTCCAAGGTCTCCCCGGAGCCTTCTCTTCTCCAGGCTGAACCCCCCCAACTCTCTCAGCCTGTCCTCCCAGCAGAGGGGCTCCAGCCCTCCCAGCATCTCCGGGGCCTCCTCTGGCCCCGCTCCAACAGGTCCATGTCCTGATGTTGGTGGCCCCAGAGCTGGAGGCAGCACTGGGTGGGGGGGTGTCTCCCCAGAGCAGAGCAGAGGGGCAGAATCCCCCCCCGGCCCTGCTGGCCACGCTGCTGGGGATGCAGCCCAGGATGTGGGGGGCTCTCTGGGCTGCCAGCCCATGTTGCCAGCTCGTGTTGATCTTCTCAACCACCAACACCCCCAAGTTCTTCTTCTCAGGGCTGCTCTCCATCCATTCTCTGCCCACCCTGGATTTGTGCTTGTAATATATATTGCAATACAATTACAACATACATTACAATACAAATGCATTATATTATAGTATATATAGTAAATATATAGAGTCATAGAATCATTGAGGTTGGAAGAGACATTTAAGATGATAGAGTCCAATACTCTATTTTATATACATATTGTTGCATTTATACTTTTATATATATAGTTATATATATGTTGCATATATACATTTAGATAAATAGTTATATATGTAGAAATTATTTACTTTGAGGGTGGTGAGAGCCTGGCCCAGGTTGCCCCGAGAAGCTGTGGCTTCTGCATCCCTGGAGGGGTTCAAGGGGAGGTTGGAGGGGGCTTGGAGCAACCTGCTCTGGTGGGAGGTGTCCCTGGGTGGGACTGGATGGGCTTTAAGGTCCCTTCCCACCCAAACCCTCCCATGATTCTATGATTCTGTGTTATAGCTATTGTTATAAACTCACGGGGTATTTTAAAAGTATTCTGTAGTATTTTTTTATGCAAGTACTTATATTCTTAAGTGACTGGCCAGCTCTCTGTAAAGAGAGCCAGCCTTATAAAGATTAAACAGCGGGGATTAAACAGTTAAAGATTGAACTGTGGGGAAAACAGACTGTTTTCAAAGCAGAGAGGGGAGAGGAGGCACGAGATGAGGCATTATCTGAAGGCAAGAGCTAATTCCTTATCAGATATCAGATACCCATCATTTCCTCAGATGAGATATCTGGCCTCTGCCAAATAAAGCCTTGCCTTGTGCCTCGTAGCTGTGGCACATAAAAGGCACGATGGGCAACGATAAAGGCCATCGTTGTCACCTCATGGGCTTCCATCTTGCTTAAATCCACCCATGGGGCAAGGTCCTGAAGATCCCATACGCACCTGTCTCCTCTGTAGATTTTTCCTGCTGGCTGAAACCGTAAAGAAAAGCCCACAAAACAAGTTTTAAATGGATTTTTTTTTTCCAAATTACTGAAACCCATGTGGCATAATCTTAGGGAAAGCCCCCCAAAGTGTGAGGTGAAGAAAAGCAACTTGAATTTGGGAAAAGTCGGGCAGAATAAGGACCAGAGGATGACGTGAGGGATTAAAGTCCTTCTCGTCCTGTGGAAATTGAGAAATTAAAATTACATTGAGAAATCACAAATAGTGACCGCTGATGTTCCGGCCCAGAAACACGTGGTTTTATTTGTGCGTTTCGGGTGGAATCTAAAATACCTCCTCCAAATAGCTGGATTTTCCTTAAAAACTCCAAATCAGCAGGAATCTAAACGTGGTTTTAAAATCTCTTTCCTTCCAGCCAGATTTGTGATGCTGGAGGTTTGGTCCAATGCTCGGTTCTGTCCTTACACCCTCATTTTGCCGCTCCTGATGATGCTTTTTGTCTGAATAATTTTAGTATTTCTAAATTAGTTGTTTTCTACCTAAGCATGAGCAGTTCCCAGTCCAGTTTGTCTGTATCTTCTGACCAGATAAAGTGAGAAATGCAGGAAAGAGACCTTAAAGCACCTAATAGCCTTGAAAAACAACTAAATCATTACTTTACCCTACGTTACAAAGTGGTTTGTCACCACCAACTGTGGTGACAGCATTCACCTCTCAAAGAAGAAGCCCCCAGTGCAAGCAAGAAGCTGGAGGAAAGGCATCATCCTTCTTGGAGGTGTGCCTGGAATGCCGTACCCTCTCGGTATGAGAGTTTCTTCTTTGGGTCGTTTTCTGGAGCTTAAGAGGCACAGATTTAAAGGAAATTAAGGGGGAAAAAATAAATCTGCTGTTTTCTGCTACTCCTCAAACTCTGGACGTTGTGGAGCTCTGCCTTGAGGGGAAATACGCCTCGTGTAGACGCTTTTGAAACAATTCCTGGGTTTCTCTTGACATTAATGCTTCCGTCTCATCTCCTCTGGTAATCAGCCAACTTGCCTCCTTCACAGGGGTGCCCTGAGTTCATTAATGTTTCCAAAAAGTACTTGGAAACCAATCTGAGCACAATGGGAAAGTTTATTTGCCCTTTCTAGCTCTTTTTTCCCCATTTCTTTCATACTTTCCTTCCTCTGCTTTTTCAGCTTTTCCAGCAATGATCCACCACTTCCTTAAAAGTTCAAATTCCCAGATCATTGGAGGTGCTGGAGCTGTTGGACTCTGAACTTTGTCACATAAACAAAATTAATTACTCAAATTTTAAGGATACCTAGGATGTAGGGGTGCCTTGCTTTCTAATGAGAGCTGTTTAATTGCTTTTTTAATATAAAAAACAAGGAAAGGAGACAAGAACAGGAGTGAATTCATCACACAACAATAATGGGGACATTCGCAAAGACCAGAGCTCTCAGGTTGATGATGGAAAACAAGGTTTTCTTGGGTCTACTGAAGAGGAACCAAACATACAACAATGTGAGGGAATGTAGGATTGGATGGGGCTTTGAGCAACCTGGTCTGGTGGGAGGTGTCCCTGGCCGTGGCAGGGAGTTGGAACTGGGTGATCTTTAAGGTCCCTTCCCACCCAAACTGTTCTGTAAAACCTATTACAGGACATTTTCAGGTAAATTTGGGGATGTACAAAGCTTTGTGTGGGATGGGTGGGGGCAGGACCAAAGGCAGGGAGAGATTAAGGTGGATTGGGGAAGACCAAGTTGGGGAAAATGGAGAAAAAGGGGGAAACAATAAAAAAAAAGGGTCTCCTGATTGGTGCACTTGTGTGGTTGAACCCCATTCCTGACTGAGAAGAGGTCTGGGGTGGGTGATTGGAGAGACCAGAGGTCTGGGGGCTGTAGGTAGGAGGGTTTGGGTTTTCCTAGCATAATTTTTTAAAGCAGGTGAATCCTCTTTGAAGGCAAAAGTGCAGGATGTTCAGCCCAAGCCTGCATAAAATATAAATGCGAATCTCTACGTGGGAAATGTCGGTGCAAAGGCCGGGGTTGTGATGAAGAGACAGAAGTTTTGTAGAAATAACGATTACGCAAAAGGCAAACAAGAGTTTCCACTGGAAAAATCAAACTTTACAAAGTGTCACAAGTTCATGGATCCTGGAATTAGAGCTGTGACGATACCGACACGTAGGTGCTTCAGTATCACCAACTCACAGAATGATCTGGGGCTGGAAGGGACCTCTGGAGAGCACCCAGTCCAACCCCTGCCAGAGCAGGTCCACCCAGAGCAGGTCCCACAGGATCGTGTCCAGGTGGGGTTTGAAGGTCTCCAGAGAAGGAGACTCCACCACCTCTCTGGGCAGCCTCTGCCAGGGCTCTCCCACCCTCAAAGTGAAGAAGTTCCTCCTCATGTTCAGATGGAATTTCCCATCCTTGTTCTTCTTGAACTGGTCCCAGTGCTCCAGATGTGGCCTCTCCGGGGCAGAGCAGAGGGGGAGGATGACCTCCCTCCACCTGCTGGTCACGCTCCTCTTGAAGCCCCCCAGGAGACCACTGGCCTTCATGGCCACCAGGTCACGATGGTAGCTCGTGGGCAACTTGTTGCCCACTAGGACTCCCAGGTCCCTTTCTGCAGAGCTGCTCTCCAGCAGGTCACCCCCAACCTGTCCTGGTCCACGGGGTTATTCCTCCCCCGGTGCTGGACCCTGAGCTTGCCCTGGTTGAACTTCATGAGGTTCCTCTCCCCCTAGCTCTCCAGCCCGTCCAGGTCTCCCTGGATGGTGGCATGGCCTTCTGGTGTGTCACCCGCTCCTCCCAGTTCTGTGTCTGAACGTGTTGAAGGTACACTCTGTCCCCTCACCCAGGTCGTTGACTTCAGGGTAAACAGAAGAAAGAACAGAATAGAAAAACTTCTGTTTTACAGACAAGCTCATAATTTGCTTTTATATAGAGCGGCTTGGAAGCAAAGGTATTTTCCTTCTGAAGAGTCTCACACGTTGACTTCAACACTGCTCAGATGCTTTTCTTCGGGCCCCTCATCCCTACGAACGTTGGTACAGCCAGAAGCAAAACAGCTTTCCATGTGAATGAGGTACGGAGGGGTCTCATCTCCGTCCTGCTGGCGTGACTCCTTCTCAGACACCTGCAGCCGGTGTTCACCATTAGCTCTACCCAGACTCTACCACAAAAGGTCCCTGAAAAAACCCTGAATTTGCCTCTAGATATGCCCTGCATATGTTTACACATCTCACACATGTTTTGCCCACAAATAAAGCCTTCTTTGGGAAAATCTCCACTTCAAGGGAATTCACAGGAGTGAGCTCGTTTGAACCTGTAACACTTCAAAGGTCATTTCTTCCCATGAATCAGTGATTTTTTTTATAGTTGCGAAACCGCCACCATTTTATTACTGCTGCTCTAACAGGTAGGGCATCGTGAAATAATATTTAATCGCTAACCTCATCGCTGCCACAATCACATCCTTCCTCTTTTTCCAAGACACCGTTGCCGCAGAGTTCAGGAAGGAATGGGTTTGAAGACACAATGTTGAGATAAAAAGGTGGATTTTTTTCTTATTACTTCAATAATATTCTCCCATATTCTTCAGTAATATTCTCCCATAGTGCAGTTACTGAATGCCAAGCAAGATCTGTAAGAAAAAAAAAGTGAATTATATATAAACATGCCATATACATAAACTAATTGGTGGACTCAATGGACAGATTAAATACCAAAAAGTTTTAGGGCAGTTTTAAGGGGAATAAGCATTATTTCTCTTCTTTCTTTCACGTATAGAGACATGGGAGTCAGGAATACTTGCCCACACATGGGAAAGACCACAGAGCAGCTTTGAAAGCGTTTTTGATTTGTTGTGGAAAGCTGAAGGTGGAGGATGGGACACGCTACGGACAATGCCAGATTGGGTACAATTCGTTAAAATTTGTAGAGAAGATCACAGGGTGTAAAAGAGGGATCTACGTGTTTTCATGGGAATGTTACGAAAACTACCTGGAATTTGCAGAGCAAACTGGGAAGAAACGGGGTGGCTTCATGCCCAGCTGCTCAAATCAGTGATAGAATCATAGAATGGTTTGGGTTGGAAGGGACCTTAAAGACCATCCAGTTCCAACCCCCTGCCCTGGGCAGGGACACCTCCCACCACACCAGGTTGCTCCAAGCCCCGTCCGACTTGTGTAAATTGGGGATTTGCAGTGGCAAACAACCAATTAGGGAAACCAAAGGACCCCTAAAGAGATGGTCTGGCAAAGCACAGGAGGATTATTTCTTCACCATTTCATCTTCTTTGATGACCTGCTCATCAAGTCCAGGTTGGATGGGACTTTGAGAAACCTGGTCTGGTGGGAGGTGTCCCTGCCCAGGGAAGGCGTTGGACTAGATGATCTTTAAGCTCCCTTCTAACCCAAACAATTCGATGATTCTTCAAAAAATGGCAAAACCAAGATCAGCATCACCCCCTTTATATGCCTGGTTTAGGTGTTACCTGCTAATTGGTGAAAACCTTAACCCAGCAGTTGTGTAGAATTAACTCTCAACGTTCACTGTGAATATGAAAGGTTTATTTTTCCTTTCAGGAGGTGCAAACCTTCAGGGTCTTCAGCCTGGAGAAGAGAAGGCTCCGGCGAGACCTTCAAGCCACTTCCAGTCCCTTAAGGGGGGGGCTCCAGGAAAGCTGGGGAGGGACTCTTGATGAGGGAGGGGAGCCATAGGAAGAGGGGGAAGGATTTGATACTGAAAGAGGGGAAATTTAGAATTACAGATGGAAAATACTGGTTTCAGGTAACAAGGAGCTCCTTTTGACAATATAATATATTGAATTTGAAAAAAAAAAGGAATATTCAATATGTTTTGAGATGTATATTTTACCATGGAGAAGGTTTCTTTCCCCCAAAATGAAGGAAAAAGGAACAGATGAAACAGAAAGAAGGTGCTAAGTCTTAAAAAGCAAAATAAGGGAAATAAGTGATTGATCAAGTGATCCAACTCCCTCATCCTAGCAAAAAGGTTTAATTGAAATTTTGAGTTGTAAACCGTACAGCAATGAATTATTATATCTAAAAAATGGATGGCTTTTATATATAAAAATGAATTAAAAAAGGCATTCAGCTACAGACAACAGCGTCAAAATTGGAAATAAGCCCTACAGTCTGTGTGTGCACATATGTGGAACAATATAAAAGAGGACAATGAAAGGGGAAAGCGAATTCTTGTCTCAATTTACATGACAAATATGCGCTGATTAGTACATGGGCTGGTTAAGCTGTTACATTTCCTTTTTCCACCAGATATCACCAGGACAAAAGACTTATCAGCCTATATATGTAAAAATTAGAAGAAGAAAGAGGTGAAAATACTCTTGCTCCCTGCTTATCTCCCCGTAGCTGGTGTGTGAGCTGAGCGATTAAATGCGGGACTCACAACAGCCACTGGATGTGGTCGTAATTAATGCGACCGACGGCATCCCTCTGACACCAAGTGGCTGAAACCTGCACTGTCCAGGCTGGTGGATGGTTGTCACCCAGTCTCTCCTGGTCACACCAACCCCATGAACGCTCCAGGCTGGGGGGGAAGAGAGGCTGGAGCTGCCTGGTGGAAAAGGACCTGGGGGTGTTTGTCAACAGTTGGCTGGATATGAGCCAGCAGTGTGTCCAGGTGGCCAAGAAGGCCACCAACATCCTGGCCTGAATCAGGACCAGTGTGGCCAGCAGGACTGGAACAGCGACTGTCGCCCTGGACTGGGCACTGGGGAGGCCCCACCTCAAGGGCTGGGTCCAGTTTTGGGCCCCTCCTGACAGGAAAGACCTTGAGGGGCTGGAGCGTGTCCAGAGAAGGGCAACGGAGCTGGTGAGGGGTCTGGAGCACAAGGAGAAGGGTCTGGAGAACTTCTGAGGGAGCTGGGGGTGTTGAGCCTGGAGAAAAGGAGGCTGAGGGGAGACCTTCTGGCTCACTCCAGCTCCCTGAAAGGAGGGTGTAGCCAGGGGGGGTCGGTCTCTTCTCCCAAGGAACAGGCCATGGGACAAGAGGAAACGGCCTCAAGTTGTGCCAGGGGAGGTTGAGGATGGAGCTTGGGAAGAATTTCTTCCTGGAAAGGGTTGTGAAGCCTTGGCAGAGGCTGCCCAGGGCAGTGGTGGAGTCACCAGCCCTGGAGGGATTTCGGAGCCGGGCAGAGGTGGTGCTGAGGGACATGGGTCAGTGGTGGGTTTATCAGTGTGGGGCTGATGGTTGGACTCCATGGTCTGAAAGGTCCCTTCCAACCTCAACCATTCCATGATTCTGTGATTCTAAGAGAAAGGGAGGTCGCAATGAGCTACCAGGAAGCATTTAGTAACAATAATGCTTATTCCAAATCAATCATTTTATAGGGATGGTTTCAAAATTATTTTTAAACTGACTTCACTCATATTTGAAACATTTTTTTAGCAGTTGGAGTGGGTTTTATAGCCTTGAGGAAGACATTGGTTGCCAGTAGAGTAGCTGCAGTCAGGCAGAGGTGATTCCTCTCTTTCCCAGGGTAGCGGGATAGACAGAAAATCAACAGAGCGGAACGGCGATCATAATTAATGGGTCATTAAGACTCCCCGTGTTCCGGAGGCTGCTCGTGGAAATGAACAGATGTAGCATCAGGGTTTCATTGAGAACCTGTGATTGGAGGCAGCTCCAAGCATGTGGGGGACATGGGCAGGATCTGAAGGCAAGGGACCTCCTGGAAGTGAGGTCCAGAGACCTCCTGGAAATCTCTCCTATGAAGGCAGGCTGAGAGAGTTCTGGGGGGGTTCAGCCTGGAGAAGAGAAGGCTCTGGGGAGACCTTAGAGCCCCTTCCAGTCCCTCAAGGGGCTCCAGGAAAGCTGGGGAGGGACTCTTGCTGAGGGAGGGGAGCCCTAGGAGGAGGGGGAAGGGTTTGACCCTGAAAGAGGGGAGATGGAGCTGAGATGTGGGGAAGAACTTGTTTGGTGTGAGGATGGTGAGAGCCTGGCCCAGGTTGCCCCGAGAAGCTGTGGCTTCTGCATCCCTGGAGGGGTTCAAGGGCAGGTTGGAGGGGACTTGGAGCAACCTAGTCTGGTGGGAGGTGTCTCTGGATGGAAGTGGATGGTCTTGAAGGTCCCTTCCCACTCAAACCATTCTATGATTCCATGATTCTATGATTAAATCCCTCTTGCAGCTATTGAGGTACATTCAGGAGCTTAAAAGCTTACGCCGAATTGCAAAATCCAAGGTGGTGTTGCTCAGACTAATCCAGAATGTCCCTGAAGTACAAGAACAGAGAACAATTATGCATTAGAGAAGGATTAATGAGTGTTAATGAGTAATCGGGGTGAGAACAGAGTGATTGAGAGACAGAACACGGTTGTAGGTGGGGTTTTCAGGGGGATTACCTGACATTGCTCGTGTTAAATCAGCTCATTATGAGCTGCAGACTTTTGCACGTGCTCAGACTTTTTTTTCAATCGTTAAATTTGGCACCGCAAAAACTGAGTAAAAGGTCAACACCATCTGCCTGCATCAAGCAGCATAATGCAAGAAACTGTCCAACCTGGCCTTGAACCCCTCCAGGGATGGGGCAGCCACAGCTTCTCGGGGCAACCTGGACCAGGCTCTCCCCACCCTCCCACCAAAGAAGTTCTTCCCCACATCTCATCTCCATCTCCCCTCTCTCAGGGTCAAACCCTTCCCCCTCCTCCTGTGGCTCCCCTCCCTCATCAAGAGTCCCTCTCCATCTCTCCTGGAGCCCCTTGAGGGACTGGAAGGGGCTCCAAGGTCTCCCTGGAGCCTTCTCTTCTCCAGGCTGAACCCCCCCAACTCTCTCAAGCAGCTCTGGATGCAGCAGCTTTTGGAAATAAGGTTTTAGTATTTCTTGTTTCTGCCCTTTGCACTTTTCCCTATGTTCTGTAGTTAAAATCTCCTGTAGGTGGGACGTGCTCAGTCTTGGGCTGGGCAGAGCTCGTTGACTTCTTCGCTTTGTACATCCAGCACATTAATTGCTGGTAGTGACTTGATGGCCTGGAATCTGGGGGGATCATTCTTCTCCTCTCAGCAGGTATCACTTATTTTGCTTCAAATTCCCATCTCTGATGGGGTGGGAGTGCAGTGAGACTGTGAGAACGTTCAAGATCTGTGGATTTGGTCCAGTACTGAGGAGAAAATCATAGAATCATCATTCAGGTTGGAAAATCTTGGGGTCATCGAGTCCAACCATCAACCCTACTCTACAAAGTTCTCCCCTACACCATGTCCCCCAACACCTCATCTAAACGACTGTTAAACACATGCAAGGATGGTGACTCAACCACCTCCCTGGGCAGCCTATTCCAGTGACTGACCACTCTTTCTGTGAAGAATTTTTCCTTATGTCCAGTCTAGAGCAGAAGCTGAACCTACAAAAAACCTGTCTGGTATCTTTGGCCTTGGCTGAGGATGGGGCGAGGAAGGCCCGTTGGCTTCTCTCTTGAGTTTTGGTGAAAGAAGAGAGAAGGAGGAACTTTGAGCTCTCAGAAAGACAACTTTCTAAAAGGTTTGGGTGTCCCAGACATATGCGTGGCTAAAAAAAAACCGTGGTTGCTTAAGTCATTTTAAGCACAGAGACTCTTCTCCGTTGAACAAAACACCGCTTTATTATTATTATAAATTATCCTCTTTTCCCCTGGCAGGTTCTTGGCGAAATTGTAGCAATTTGTGAAACTGTATTTCCGCCATGGGAGCTGATAAGTAATTCTTTCATCGAAATGCTTCGTATTATTATCAGGAGGCAGCATCTCTGAATGTCACTCTTTATTTCTCCCACCGAAGGCAATCACGGGCACGCGGGCAGAAGCCAGACTCTCGCTATAAATAATCCCCACTCGTAGGTACAGAAAATAACACTTTATCTCCGCTCTTTTGACAGCAGGGACGGCGATGACAAAAGTCCTCACGAGCTCTAAAAGCATCCACAAATCAAAGGGAAAATGCTGTTTTTCTAAACAAGGTGTTTCCAAAACCAACCGCATCAGTAATACCCAGCATCAAGTGATGTCAGAACAAATTCATTCCCTTTGACAACAGGGAAACGGGGCTTCTGAAGAGAAGACAACCAGCAGATGTCTGCGTCGAGGGATTTTTCCCCCCATAATTGAAGCAAAGTGGGGCAGTGGAGTTCAAATCTGGTTACTGGAAGGTGAATACTAACCAGAGGCACAGAGAGTGCCAGTTGCTGGTCTTTATTGCCAAGATGTGAAGATGCATTAAATGGAGTCGAAGAAACTGTTCAACAGCTGTCCCAGCAACTTGCGGTTCAAGGCCAAGTTGGATGGGGCTTTGAGCAACCTGGTCTAGTGGGAGGTGTCCCTGCCCAGGGCAGGGAGTTGGAATGCAATGGTCTTTAAGGTCCCTTCCAACCCAAACCATTCGATGATTCTGTGATTATCGCGACCTGCTATTGGGATTTGCCAACGACTCCATCAGAGGAGTCTGAGGAACCGTGGTGAGACTCAAAATGATGCTGCTACTCAACGAGGGAAGAGAAAAGCCAACAAACAGGATGTAGGAAGAGGAGTAGCATCAGCAAAGGCAGGTGACAGAACCTTCCCCTTGCTCTGCTCACAACACTTCAGCAACTGCTGGGAGAGAGGCACCCACCCATAGCCCCAAAGACCTGCGCCTCCAGGTCCCTCTGGGAAAGGCAGCACAGAAGGTTTTCAGAGGTTTCTCTACAAAAGAGGAATTACATCCCCTATTTCTGACACACCAATAAGGAAGATTCAAGCCTTGCAGGAAGTTGCCCAGGGGGGTTGTGCAGTCTCCATCCTCGGAGAAGCGTGGCCAGCAAGTTGAGGGAGGTGATTCTGCCCCTCTCTTCGGTGCTGGGGAGACCCATCCCTGCAGTGCTGCCTCCAGCTCTGGGGCCTCAGCACAGAAGAGACATGGACCTGTTGGAGCGGGGCCAGAGGAGGCCCCGGAGTTGCTGGGAGGGCTGGAGCCCCTCTGATGGGAGGGGGGGGCTGAGAGAGTTGGGGGGGTTCAGCCTGGAGAAGAGAAGGCTCCAGGGAGATCTTTATCCAAAAAATAAACAGGGTGCAGGGTTGCTCCTTGTGGCCTGGCTGGAGATGTGGGGGCAGCCCCATGAATCTCACCAACAGGTAGAAACCCCAGGAGCTGAGATCCACTGATATATTCAGATGAGCCTGTGAGGAAGAGGAAGGTCATTTTCTTCTACCCGTCAGAGCATCCTTGACAGATGCCTAAACTTACCTGAATATATGGAAACTCAGTTATCAGGTCTCCCGTGGGACTGTATGTGGAAACCGGGATGTCCTTGGCTCTCAAATTTCTGAAAAGCAAAGTAGAAATCCCCGGCGTGGGTTAATTAATTCTCCGTAATCGCCCTGTGCAAAGAAAAAATTAGCAGAGGAAGGAAAAGTGGGGAAGAGCCTTCCTTTGCCTGTGTCGGATGGACAGGGTGATGGTTCCCGTCTGCCCTTGTGAAGTAGGACGTGTCCCCCTGGAACGGCCAAGGCCCCAATTAATTTCAGAAATTAATCTAATGGTGAAAACGCTATTTACAGGCTGATTTTGGCTGGGAAGCCGGAGCTGTCTCCTCGCCCTGCTCTCCCTTCAGCACCCACCCACGGCCCCTGACGTGGTCATGGTGAACGTGTGGTCAAAAAAGCATTTTCCTAAAAAATAAATGACCTTTGTGAAGGTCCCGTCCTTTGCCACCAGCCATCTGGATGCTGTTACTCTGGTGTACACGATTCTTGATGCTTCGGTAAAACCTGAGAGAAATTCTGCATGTAGGGAAAAAAAGGGCATTAATCACACCGGGCAGTGAAGGATTCCCCACCCCTGCGGGGCAGAAGGAGGATTTTAAAGTGAAGGTTTGAATAATGCGGTGTGTTTAAATTTTGTAACTCCATCTGTCTTCGATGAGAGGTATAAAGGAGGTGGTGGAGCAGCTCTCTGCTGGCAGAGCCGGGTTCTAACGAAGCTCAGCATACAAGAAACTGCAGAGTTTTTTTTTAAAAAGGTGGGGAAATGAGTGGATTTTGGTGGATGAGTGGAACAGTTAGACCTCATCCCTCAGAGAAAGGGTGATAAATTGGGTAGAAAAACATTGCAACTCTGTGCATGTGATGAGCCAAAAGAACACCGTCGCCCCGTGGCACTGAGTTGCCAGGTGAGGGCTGGAAAGGGCTGTTAGGAGGGAAGGGGGTGCGAGAGGTGGTGGAGAACTGGTGAAAGTGGGAAAACTGGGTGCCCGGTCTCCGTTGCTCGAATCCCTCTTGGATATGAACATCCATAAGTTCCCGTTCGCACCAAAAGCAGATGGGTGCATGCGTTGTGGACCTTTCCTTGCTGCCCTCTGTGCCACAGGAGGAGCCAGAGCTGCAGTTTCCAGCTTGCTTGAGTGACCCAGAGTCACCAAATCCATGGTTTGCATGCCAAGGGCTTCAGCGCTTTCCTTAGATGTTGTTTTAAATTCACCTTCGTCTTCCTTCCTTAGCAATGAAGTTGATAAAAGTTAGCGAGTCTAATTTACGTACGAGTTGGGCAGCGACTCCTAAAACCATAAATGATGCTATGAATAAGAAAATGTCCTTGCATTTCCACCTCTCCAGCTGGTGACCGAAGGGAATATTGCATTTTAATCCATAAAGCAGATTGCCAAGTCAAACCAGCACGAGGGCATCTGTCAAGCGGAGGAACAACAACTGCCAACACCCTTTAAATCCACCCAAGCAACAACGTACCACAGAGAATTACCAGATTCAGGTTTGAGCAGAAAACTCTACTTCTGTGTGTCCATGCACACATGTTGGGAAGAACAGAAGCTTCCTGGAGGCAAAGGGATAAAATGACTGTTATGGACAGCAAATCCTAATGGCTGAGAATCATAGAATCATGGAATTGTCGAGGTTGGAAGGGACCTTCCAGATCATGGAGTCCAACCATCAACACAACACTGACAAACCCACCACTGACCCATGTCCCTCAGCACCACCTCTGCCCGGCTCCGAAATCCCTCCAGGGCTGGCGACTCCACCACTGCCCTGGGCAGCCTCCTCCAAGGCTCGATAACCCTTTCAGTGAAGAAATTTTCCTCGATCTCCATCCTCAACCTCCCCTGGGGCAACTTGAGCATGTTTCCTCTTGTTCCATGGCCTGTTCCTTGGGAGAAGAGACCGACCCCCCCTGGCTACACCCTCCTTTCAGGGAGTTGGAGAAAGCGAGAAGGTCTCCTCTCAGCCTCCTTTTCTCCAGGCTCAACACCCCCAGCTCCCTCAGAAGTTCTCCAGACCCTTCTCCTTGTGCTCCAGACCCCTCACCAGCTCTGTTGCCCTTCTCTGGACACGCTCCAGCCCCTCAAGGTCTTTATTGTAGTGAGAAGTGCACAAAGTGGCACAAAGGCAGGAAAAGCCCATGTCTTGCTCACAAAGCTTGAAATCCCCAAGGAATTGGGAGTCACATCATTTTGGAGAGCAGTAATTCCATGGCATGGACACTGGTGTGCAATGGGATTGCAGCCACACCAAGTATCTCCCCTAGCAGCTAAAGAATCACAGGATGGTTGAGGTGGGAAGGGATCTCTGGGGGTCATCTGGTCCAACCCCCTGCTGAAGTGAGACTCACCTAGAGCTACATGCCTAGGACCATGTCAAGATGGCTCTTGCATATCTCCAAGGATGGTGACTCCACAATTTCCCTGGACAAGCTGTGCTTGTTCTCGGTCACCCTCACAGTGAAAAGTGTTTCCTGATGTTCAGAGGAACCCTCCTGTGTTTCAGTTTGTGCCTGTGGCCTCTGGGCCAGGCACTGGGCACCACTGGGAAGAGCCTGGCTCCATCCTCTTGGCACCTTCCCATCAGGTATCAATAGACACTGATGAGGTCCCCCCAGGCTGAACCGTCCCAACTCTCTCAGCCTTTCCTCATAGCAGAGATGCTCCAGTCCTTTCAGCATCTTCGTGGTCCTTCTCTGGGCTCTCCCCAGCATGTCCCTGTCTCTCTTGTACTGGAGGGCACAGCACTGGGCTCAGAACTCCAGCTGTGTCCTCATCGGTGCTGAATAGAGAAGAAGGGTCACCTCCCTTGAGCTGCTGGCAACACTTTTGTCTAAAGCAGCCCAGGCCACCACTCACGTTCGTTGGTGCAAGGGCAGAAGGATTCTAGTACCTTTTCTTGTCTTGAAGACCCATTGAAAGATTTTTGGGGTCAAACAGGATCCTTGCAGTGACATCCCCAAGCCCTGTCCTTTCTAATAGCAAGAGTTGGAGCCTTTGGTTCTTGGTGAGACATCATACATAAAATCACGGAATGGTTGGGGTGGGAAGGGACCTTAAAGATCATCCAGTCCCATCCAGGGACACCTCCCACCAGACCGCAACAAGCCCCCTCCAACCTGGCCTTGAACCCCTCCAGGGATGCAGAAGCCACAGCTTCTTGGGGCAACCTGGGCCAGGCTCTCACCACCCTCACAGCAAAGTTTTTCCCCACATCTCAGCTCCATCTCCCCTCTTTCAGTGTCAAACCCTTCCCCCTCCTCCTAGGGCTCCCCTCCCTCATCCAGAGTCCCTCCCCATCTCTCCTGCAGCCCCTTGAGGGACTGGAAGGGGCTCCAAGGTCTCCCCGGAGCCTTCTCTTCTCCAGGCTGAACCCCCCCAACTCTCTCAGCCTGACATCTGCCTCTTCTTCCCCCCTGTCCTGGGGGTGTGCAGCACTCAGCTCACCCTCAGTACAAGGAGCAAGCCTCATATGGGAAAAGCATCTTCCAGGGCATGGTCCCACCAGCCTGGTGCAGAGGGACCGAGAAGGCGGCTCTCAACCACCAGGAACAGGCAGGAGGATCCTTCTTGATCCCTGTTTGCCTGGTCGGGTGAAAGGAGCCATCTCATCTCAAACACAGGATCGTCACTGCTCTGAAAGGGCACATCACCAAACCTAAGACATGGCAAAGGAGACATCTCAAAGGGAAGACCATGGCTTTCACGACCACTGGAAGACCTTGAAAGACACACAGCTCCTGGTGGGGCTTGCAGCTGCGCAGATTTCCAAGGAGGAAAGGGTGAAGAAAGCCATTAAACAGGGAAGCTGCAGTAGAGCGTGAATTGGGAGTGGTTTCCCAGCGGTTCCCCGGGCTCCCTGGGGCTTGGGCCATAAGGCTTTTCTTCTGTGTACAAAAAGAAGTATTCTTTCCAACCCTTTGACTATTTTCAGACTCTCCCAGCATGACAAATACCCAGCAAATGTCATGTAGCTCCCCGGGAGTGAAGGGATGCAGTGGAAAGCAGAAAAATCTATGCAAAAAGCAGAGGGGGGGGCGAAAACCAGATATCCACGTCACCAAGTGCTGCACTGTTGGTGCAAGCGACAAAAAATGGTGTTAAACCACCGAGAAAGTGATGAGTTCATTCTCCGGCGTCTGGGACTTCTGCCATGACGTGTGTCCCAGTGGAGAAGCTGCGTGGCTGGGGTTCTGCCTGCAGGGACACCCACTTCTCAACCTGCTGTTTTACTTTTATTCTATTAAAAAAAGAATAATAGTCAAAATGTGCATTACTCTCCTGCAGACACTGTGACATTTCCAGCTCAGATTTCCCTGGGTTTTAGATCCATAAACAGACCTGGAAACCTCATGGCTTTGTATTTCCCTGCCGTTATGTAAGATCCCTTGCGAGCTGACCAGAACTGATCTGCTTTAAGGAGAGAATCATAGAATCATAGAATGGTTTGGGCTGGAAAGGACCTTAAAGACCATCCAATCCTACGCCCTGCCATGGGCAGGGACACCTCCCACCAGACCAGGTTCTTCAAAACTCTGTCCAACCTGGCCTTGAACCCCTCCAGGGATGGGGCAGCCACAGCTTCTCTGGGCAACCTGGGCGAGGGACTCAACAACTCATCCATCCATCCATCCATCCATTCATTCATCCACCCACCCATCCATTTCTTCCCCAGTTCTCATCTCTATCTCCCCTCTTTCAGGGTCAAACCCTTCCCCCTCCTCCTAGGGCTCCCCTCCCTCATCAAGAGTCCCTCCCCATCTCTCCTGGAGCCCCTTGAGGGACTGGAAGGGGCCCCAAGGTCTCCCCGGAGCCTTCTCTTCTCCAGGCTGAACCCCCCCAACTCTCTCAGCCTGTCTTCCCAGCAGAGGGGCTCTTATCACCAAAGAAGTGTCCAACCCAGTCACCCTGGTGATTGCAAACATTTCCAGGTGGAGACCATCCCGCATGGAGAAATACAAGTGAAATGTCTTCCTTCTAAATATGTCTCTTTTTTATTTCATTGGCCATGGAGGAGCCCAGCTGGTGAGCTTGGCCCTGATGGATGAGAAGGAGGAGACATCACCTGGGGAGGATGGGAGTCAGGGGTTTCTTTGGAGGCTTTTGAGTGATCCCAGAGGACGTTGTGCTTTTTAAGGGGGGGAAGGAGGTGCAACCCTTGGGTGCTTTTTCCATGAAACGCTGCAGTGGGTGAGGCTTTCCCTTCACACCAGGTCAAAACAAAAGCAAAAAAAAACAAAAACAAGGAAAGCAGAAGTGTTTTGAAGTTCTTGTGTTTGATGGTGAGCAGAGAGGAACCACAGAAAAAGAATATCTGCTTTTGCAAAGACTTTTCGTAGAAGAATTCTGATGGTTGCAAAATAGATTACATAAACTCTTGTGGCCTTTTAAGCTTTTATTCTAATGGCACTTGAAACAATCTGGCCTTTGCTTCGCAGCCACGGGCCACGTAATTTGCACGACGAATGAGCTCATGGCCCTCTTGGGAAAGGCATCTCAGGCAAGTCAAGGCGGGGAGAGGGCTCTCAAGATGGAGGTGAGGGGGGGGATGGGACCAGCAGATGAGTGTGGGCACCGATAAGCTCCTTGGGGGGCATATAGTTTTATATTTTCCGATTGTCTTTCATTCTGAAATCAGAAAAAAAAAAAAAAAAACCCATAAAAACTGTAGTTTTCCTGGAAGATTTCTGTTGAGAAAGGAGAATGGTCTGAGCTGATGGGATGGGGAAGGGTTGGAGAAGGAGGGGGCTGACACCCCCGAAGGCGAGGTGGAGACCACTGGAGTAATTTAAGGACAATAATGAGTATCAGGTGAGAAAATTTGCTGCTTGGATGGAAAGTATTGCCCACAGTTGTTCTGGCTGACATAAAAATTTGGTACGGGAAGGATTCTTGGGGTTCATATTCCTAAACATATTCCTGCATCTCATGGCTTGGAAATACCCGTCTGGAAAAACTGGTGCTTGGAGTCTGCAGGTTCTTCTGCTCAGTGTAATTCTTATTTGTTTTGTTTTGGTTTTTTTTGTTTGTTTTGTTTCCTTTAAAACAGAGACGAAGGTTTGGAGCAGAAAACTCATTACGTGGAGGCAGTGTCTTGTAAGAGGCAGCTGCGTGACCCTCTGGGTACCGGGATAATGCTGTTGCTGCAGATAACAAATAATATTAGCTGGAAATGGTTCCTAGCTGTTAGGCAAAATTATTATATTGTCAAATGTGATGAATGGGGGAACTGGAGAAGGCTTTAGCATCTTATTTGGGTAGTTCTGCTCTGTAATGTTATTCTGAAACGCTGGTTTCATGCTCGAATCTTGCCCTTGGATGCAGATGGTAGAAACCAACCGAGGTCTTTCTTTCCCTCTCGAGTGACGAACGGTATCGGGATTTACCCAGGTAAAAAAAAGTCCAATTCCACAAAGTAAATGAGGAACTCACACTGTACAAGGGGAAAACTCTAAAAATACATAAAATCCTTTGGGTAGATTCCCTTCTTTTATATAGTCATGCCAGCGATGAGGTGCTCTCCCTTCATTGCAGGCTCCACTCCTTCTGGGGAGGTCCTTGGAAGGTCTCCTCCTCCTCAAGGCCCAGTCCCAGCCATAGTTGGGGGGGGAAGTCCAATTAATGGCTTTGTATTAGTCATTTCCTGAGATAATGTGCTGGAGCGATGCCTCCTGGGTGCAGCTCCTGTAGACGTCTCCTGTGAAGGACACAGAGGGGACATCTGGGGGTTGAGGGAGGTTTATTCCCTTAGAACGGAATGAACTTCTAAGAATTGACAGGTGGTGGTCAATTTTTGTTCATTTTTTGGGGGCTTTTTCACCCCAGTTTGCCCATGGGTCTTGGAAGAGGAGGAGTGCTGCTGGTGGTGGCTCTCAGCATCTCACCCCTGTGGCTGCAGAGGCTGATTTCCCACCACGGTTGGTGGCCACAAGCCATCACCCAAGGCCATCACGGGCTTTTTATGGCAGCTGGTAACATCCTACCCCACTGGAAGGTTTGGAAACCCAAATGCATCCCTTCTCCACAACTTCATTTTCCTTTTCCTGCTGACTAGCCAAGGGGAGAGCCCAGCACCTCCGGTTGTCTCTTCCTCCAGATGACAATGAATTGTGAATCCCTTCCAGGCTCCCTGTCCCGGGGCTTTGGAAGGAATTTCCAAGCCGTGGTTGAAAAAGGCATGGAGAGCCCTGAGGGGTTGGGGGATACCCCTCTGGGCTCAGCACCTCCACGATGCCGGGCTCTGCACTGCTGTCCATTTCCCATCCTTGGAAAAAATCCATGCAATAAAAATAGTAGCTAAAATTCACATATTTAGGACTTTATTTTTTTCCTTGGGAACACTTGTCCCTGCAAAATGACTAGTTGAGAGGAGTAAAACCATCTTTTATATATATATATATATCAGGGGGGATTGCTGGAAGGATTAGGTGGTGATAATCTCTGTTTGATGATGGTGCAGACAATTATATTCAGTTTTTATAACTATCCTGCAAGAACAATGTTAAAGCATAAAGAGGTTTGGGAGAAAACCCACGAGAATGGTTAAAAGTTTGGAAAATGGGTATTAGAGTGAGAGCCTCTGGGTACCCATTTAATAAAGAGGAGTTTGATCATCTCGTATGTGGATTTACATGGACAGCAGGGATCTGGTGTCGGATGGAAAATGGAATGAGATCTTCTGGCTGGAAATAAGTAAAATCAAAGTGGAAATTTCTGATGAATTTCTTAACTGAGGAAGTAATAAAAAAAAAAAAAGAACATTTTACTGGTCGTTACGAACAGTTGTTTGCTGCTAAACCCTTTGTTAGGAGGGGATTTCAATTGAAAACTCTCTTATAGTTCAACTAGAAGTGATGGAGCTTTGTTCTTCAAGGAGAAGAGAAGGCTGAGGGGGGATCTGATCAACACCTATAAATCCTTAAAGGGTGGGTGTCAGGAGGATGGGGTCGGTCTTTTTTCAGTGGTGCCCAGTGACAGGACAAGAGGACATGGGTACAGACTTGAACATAAGAAGTTCCATCTAAACATGAGGAGGAACTTCTTTACTTTGAGGGTGGCAGAGCCCTGGCAGAGGCTGCCCAGAGAGGTGGTGGAGTCTCCTTCTCTGGAGATATTCAAACCCCACCTGGACACGTTCCTGTGGGACCTGCTCTAGGTGACCCCACTTTGGCAAGGGGTTGGACTAGATGATCTCTGGAGGTCCCTTCCAAACCCAGATCATTCTGTGATTCTGTGAAAAACTGAAAACAAGCTCCAGACAAACAATCACACTTTCTGATACTTTATTCTGCCTTAAATTTGAGGTTCATGGTGTTTTATTGACTGTTGCTTCACATGGGCTTTTATAATGCAGGAACCTGTGAACCGGGCTGTTGGACACAAGAGGTGGTTGGTGGCACCTCGTTGCACCCAGACACCGTTTCGTCCAGCTCTACACGTTGCATTTTTTAATTCATCTTTATTGTTTCCCGCAGTTCTGCAGTCCTGTGAAGTGATTTTGGAGTTTCCTTACCCAGGAATCACAGTCCAGGGTCACCTCCATCACTTGTAGGGCAAAGAACTGCTGCCACCCCTGAAACTCTTAAATGTGGGAATTGAAGTAATGCGTCTTCCACAGGGCAATGTGGAGGGGAGAGAATAAAGCCCCAGTTCGGCTTTATTTAGTGCGTTTTCAGCTTTATTTAGAGCATTCACCGCTTTATTTAGTGCATCGGGGATTTAGAAGGATGGAAACCAAACCAAAAATTGATAAATATCACAGCAAGTTTACTAAAATCATCTCAGAAATAGGCTGAGATACGTTAACAGAGGAGTCACCACAGTTCAGGGGGACCAAACAAAACTCCAAAGGTGATGGTGTCTTAATTAACCAGAAATAATAAGTGGCGTGAAGTTTCCACACCGCTGTAAATTTTACCCAAATAAATACAATTTTTTCAAATGGGGAAAGATTTTCAGAAAAATAAACATTTTAACGGCAGACTTTACTTCCTGGTTCCGTAAAGTGTAAATGATGGGGTTTAACAAGGGGGTTAAAATAGAGAAGATGACGTTGCTCATGACGTGGACGTCCACGGGGATGTCCGCTCTGTAGGACGCGTAGGCCACAGCGATGGAGAAGTAGTAAGTGACCACCACAAGCAGGTGGGAAGAACATGTTGAAAAAGCTTTCAGGCGTCCTTCTTTGGAGCGGATCTTCAGGACGGAGAGGATGATGTGGATGTAGGAGATGGTGACGAGAGACAGAGGAACAACCGACACTGTCATAGCGATGGAGAACCCCAAGAAGGTCTGGAAATCAGCACGGAAATCCGAGCAGGCGGCTTGTACCACTGCCAGGTGATCACAAAAGCAGTGGTGAACCGTGGTGGTGTCCCCATAAGCCAGCCAAGAGGTCTGCGTGATGACGGGCACAGGTATTAGCAGCGCTGTGATCCAGGCGCTTGCTGCGAGCTGGATGTTGACTCTTCTTGTCATCTTGGCCGGGTAACGGAGGGGGTTGCAGATGGCTTCGTAGCGGTCATAAGCCATGACCACCAGGAGAAGGGCCTCGGTTACGGTCAACCCATGAAAACTATACATCTGCAGAAAACAGCCCTGGAACGAGATGGTTTTGGCGTTGGCCAGGAACATCATCAGCATTTTGGGGATGGTGGTGGTTGTGAAGAGCACGTCCAACACGGAGAGGTTAAGCAGGAAAAAGTACATGGGTTTGTGGAGCGTGTGGTCGACCACAACCACGGTGATGATGACAGCATTACCGACCAGGATCAGAAGGTAGAACAGTAAGAACACAATGAAGAGGAGGGTCTGGAATTCCTGGAGAGCTGGAAACCCCACTAAGAAAAAGACTTTAGTGGAAGCATTGCTGCTGCAGCTCTCCATGGTGGGGCTGGTCAAAACACCTGCAAGGGCGAAGAGGGAGTAAGGAAACAAGCTAATATCATAGAATTTGGGTGAGAAAGGACCTTGAAGACCATCCAGTTCCATCCAGGGACACCTCCCACCAGAGCAGGTTGCTCCAAGCTCCCTCCAACCTGCCCTTGAACCCCTCCAGGGATGGGGCAGCCACAGCTTCTCGGGGCAACCTGGGCCAGGCTCTCACCACCCTCCCACCAAACAAGTTCTTCCCCACATCTCATCTCCATCTCCCCTCTTTCAGGGTCAAACCCTTCCCCCTCCTCCTAGGGCTCCCGTCCCTCATCCAGAGTCCCTCCCCAGCTTTCCTGGAGCCCCTTGAGGGTCTGGAAGGGGCTCCAAGGTCTCCCTGGAGCCTTCTCTTCTCCGGGCTGAACCCCCCCAACTCTCAGAGCCTGTCCTCCCAGCAGAGGGGCTCCAGCCCTCCCAGCATCTCCGGGGCCTCCTCTGGCCCCACTCCAACAGCTCCGTGTCCTTCTGCTGTTGGTGGACCCAGATCTGGAGGCAGCAGTGGGTGGGGGGGTGTCTCCCCAGAGCGGAGCAGAGGGGCAGTATCCCCCCCTGGCCCTGCTGGCCACGCTGCTGGGGATGCAGCCCAGGATGTGGGGGCTTTCTGGGCTGCCAGCACATGTTGCCAGCTCATGTTGAGCTTCTCAACCACCAACAGCCCCAATCGTGAGATGGTGACGAGGAGATGCTTCTCCTCAGGGCTGCTTTCAACCCAATATGCAGGAAGCCATTTCTCTAAGGGGCTTTTTAGAGGTTCTACAAGGAAAACACATGTTGTGTGAAATCTCATGGAGCTGAAACCGTTGCAAGACACAGCTCAGCCCCTCGTGTCTCTAACCCGCAATGGAGATGATTTGGATGTTCTACTGATGGTGTGAATTATGTCTATGAGTGCCACGCTCTTCAACTTTGGGCACGAAGGGCAAGGATTCATCTCACCTGGCTTTGGGTGCTCTCCATGCAGAGCTTTTCCATCTGCACTGGTACCTCTGGGGAAAAGGAGCATTTTGGGGAATGGAGCTCCTCTGCCACATTCTGCACCTAGCGACGTTATGGAAACTCCCATTTCTCTTCTTTAAGGGAATTTAGGGAATTCATAGAATCATAAAATGGTTAGAGTTGGAAGAGACCTTAAAGATCATCAAGTTCCAAGCCCCTGCCCTGGGCAGGGACACCTCCCACTAGACCAGGTTGCTCAAAGCCCCATCTAGCCTGGTCTTGGAGAAGTGGTCAATCAGTCATCTCCCTTTTGCTAAATTATTGCAATTTTTCCTGGCAAAAGTCACTCGAACCGCCCTTTTTCATGCCCACGTTACCTCTGGTCAACTACTTCCAGCTCACCGCGTTTCCCACGGTCATGGCAGCCTGCATTCCATTTCTTCTGCTGTTGACGAAATTCAGGTGAAAACATGGAATTTCTTTTGACTTCCAGCTCGTTTCCTGGTACATAAAAGCAAAGGAACTTCCACAGTAATTTTTGGGTTTGGGCTGATGTAGTTCGGCAGCACGTCTTTTGCCACAGTAAGAAATGCTTTAGAGGTTTGTGAAGTTCAAAGCCACTGCAATAAAAAACTAGGAATAAATGCCCATCAGTGACTCCGGCTCAGATGGAGGAGGACACGATGTGTGTCAGCTCCCAGCCCTTCCATATCTTTATTTTACATAACGTAGCTCTGCAATTGTATTATTCATAAAAACTGGTGATACTTCTTTTGGATTTCTCCAGGAAGAATACAAAAGAGCATGTCGTACTTTTCCACTTATTTCACATTACGAGCTTTTAAGATTCCTGAGTTGCAAAGATTTACTTTCCTCTTGGTAGAAATACTTCCTTTGTTGCTCATAAAGATTTAATGCTGGATTAGAAAAGAGTGTTTTGCCCAAACCCTACGGAATATGCTTGTTTGCTGTGGCAAAAATGCAGCAATTTGGAAACTTCCAGCATCTCCTAGTCAAGCCACGAAACTTCTGCTGCACTTTTGTAGGCACAAATTCCTTTGGAATTTATCAATTTTCTCTAAAATTGGGTAAATCAAAACTAAGATAATGTTCAGAAGAAAAAACACTCTTGTTTTCATTAGGTTTAGGCTAAAAAAAGAAGGAGAAATAAAGTTTAATTAAGTTTTTATGCCTTTTCTTGGTTTCTTTATTCCAATTTAAGAGAGGGGAAATAAAGCTCCCTTGGAAATGTTTTGGGCTTGGCCACAAGTAGTTGAGAGTAATGGTTGGCCTCATGCAATTTCCTAACATTATTAAATCTCTGGTAATTTGCAGATTTAGTTTTACCTTTCACCCAGAAAATCATCTCCATAACCATAGAGGAGAGATCCATTTAATATTACAAATAAATAGATTTTCTGCCCCACGGAGATTTAAATATAATTGATATTCTGTTTACTCTCTACCTCCCATCTAATCTACCCTTCTCCATTTCTCTTTCTTGTTATTATTTTTCCCAAACTAGTAAGCTTCGAGGATGTAATTTGTATAAACAATGTCTCCCTATTAAAAAACCCAAGATAATTTATTGCCTTGAATTAAAATTACCAGCATGTAACGTCCTCAAAATTAGCATTGATCAGAAGTTGTTTTCAGACGTAGTAGATCAAATTCTCATTCTTTGGAGCCTGATGACACGTATTACAATCATCTTTCTCCATTCTGGACCCCATGAGAAAAAAGTAAATCAAAGGGAAACACTTAATTAGTCTGAAAAATATTATGGTATTAACAGAATACTAGCGACAATAACTTACTCGCGCTTTGAAGTTGTAACAAAGTCTTCTCCTTCCTTAATGTTATCCTTAGCGATAAGTGCAAAACTCCTGCAATATATTAATGAGCAAAGCCAAATATTGAACATATTTGACCATGTTGCCCTTCCCTACCCTGAGATGCTCCCCAGAGGTGCTCCCCGAGATGTTTTCTTGCCTTGAGCTGGGAGACCTACACGTTATTTTCCCGATGGAGCACCTCAACAATTTCGAATCCCCTCGTCGCAGGTCACAGCAGATGGGGATGGTACAACAGATTTGCACCAACAAGAGTTTTTCACCACAATAAGTTTGCTGTGCCATGGAAGTGCGTCATTGCATCAGGGCCCGGGCAACGCCTGGTGGAGAAACACAGGAGGAAGATCAGGCTTTTCTTCCCAGGTTTGGAGGAGCTTCCAATGGGTCACTCTCTGAATCACAGAATGATATAGGGTTGGAAGGGACCTCTGGAGATCATCTAGTCCAACCCCCTGCCAAAGCAGGTCCACCCAGAGCAGGTTGCACAGGAACATGTCCAGGTGGGGTTTGAATGTCTCCAGAGATGGAGACTCCGCCACGTCTCTGGGCAGCTGGAAGGGTCAATATTGACATTGTCCTTTGGCATTTCCTTTCCAATGCCTGGGTCATGCTCTGGAGGCATGTGAAAGCCTCCATCTCCCCCTCTCCACCACCCGTGGTGAACAATGAAGATGTAGAGCATGGCCAAGGCAGAGGAACAGCTCTCTGGTAGGACCAACAGCACCTCTCTCAAATGTGGGCATGCCCAAATGCAAATGCAACCACAGAGGATCCCAACCTGTATCTCTTCTAACTCCATCTCCTTTCTCCAGGATTTTCAGGTCAAGCTGGTACAGGAGGAGCAGGCAATTGGAAAGACAACATGCATGGGACCAGGCTGGGCAACTTCTCCTGCTGCTTGGGAGTTTCCTTGGGTACCATCCCTGCAGGTTGGCCTCTGGTTCTTAATTTCACCTTGGACAGGAGCCCAAGACTGCTCCACGCACCACATTTAGGTATGTCTACGTACGTTGGCCAACACACAACCCCTTTACATGGACAACCAGGTGATGGCTTCAGCCGTCCCTGGGCTGCTTCTGAGAGCAGCCCATCTCTTTGCCATGAGACCATCACCTCTAAACCTTGCAGCTTCTTCTTTTGGATGCTTAGTCAAGTGTGGCTGAGGCCAAGGGGAAAAATGACAGCTGTTGGGAGCTGAGTGGGCTGGGAAATCCCGGCATGTGGCATGAGAAGACATTGCCACTCGGCTCTACAGTCAGTGGAGGGAGACATTCCTTCTGAGGGGCAATTCGTAGCTACTAAAGTAAACTCCTCCAAACGTCCTCGCAGACCAACGTTCTCTTGCTCCAGATGCTTACATCAATAGCTTCACTCTCCCCTAACCATCCCTAAGTGAAATCTGTTGGATGGCAATTAGAAAGGGATAAATCCTGTCCTGTGTAAATTGGCTCTGACATGCTCAGTCTTCTGTGGTGCAGGACGCGTCCTTGGACACCATATTGAAAAACACAGTTTTGATTACAGTATTAGCAATTTATGAATAATGCATCCACCTGCATCCCAGGAACATCTAGATTCGTAACAAAAACCTCAAATCAATCTCATTTACATGGCTCCGACCCAATTATTCCTCCAAGTTGCGGTCATGTCTTTGATAAATGAAAGAGCTGGAGAGCTCTGCCAGGTGGTGGGATCTGGTGGTGCTCCTGGAGTGTGTCCTCAAAGTCATTTGGTCCAGGATGCTCCCTGGCTGGAGAACTCAAGCCAACGTGGGCTTTTGGGACCAAGTCCTTGGGGCCAACGTCCTGGGGCTGAATCCTGAGACTAGGGAACATGGGGACAGGTGAGAATCTTTGAGGGCCTGGCAAGATGTCAAGACCTTTTGGGGAACCTGAGGACTCAAAGACGGACCCCGGTTTGGTTTTATTTGTAAAGTGGGAGGTAGGATTCATGCTAGATTGGGTCAGCTAATTTTTAAACAGAAACTTTGGATTCAACTTTTCCTGCAGTGGGCGGTTTATGTGCATCTCTGCATCCTCAATATATTTTAATGAACATCTCGGTCCCTGCCATTCTCTGGTCACATCCTGACCAAAAGCCATCACAGCCAGAAACAGTAACATGGTGGAGCTGTGCAAAGTCCCTCCTGAAGGGACTTCGTGTCCCTGATAGCCTCCAAGCACTCACACGACTTGTTGAGGTTTTGGTGTGAGGTTCACACCTTCATTATGGTTCTGCCATGGATGGTATCCTGGGGTCAACATCTTGCTCTGGGAACTAACAGAGGGACACCAGCTACGTTTGCAAGCAGAGAAACCCACATAAATGTAGTTTCCTGAATTTATGGATGAGAAAATATTCTTCTGGGAGAACAGGTAATAAAAAACCAAGGGGGGTGGAACTGGATGATCTTTAAGGTCCCTTCCAACCCAAACCATACTATGATTCTATGGTCCTGTGAAAATGTCTCTTGTGTGGCCCGAATGAGGAACTAACTAATTGCTGATTGGAGCTGTGATCTTGGCAGTTATCATTTAATTTTTAATTTCAGGTAACTTTGGATACACCCACTACAGATGATCCTGGGATTATCCAACCTCTGCTCATTCTCAACAAATTGGTGGAAAAAAGTGCTACAGGACAACAATCCCTCCTTCAAGATGGAAATTTTATTAAACTACCCAATTATGTGAAACAGCCAAACAATTAAGACTAAGAGCTTCTCTGGTTTAAAATGTCCTCGCTGGCTTCCCTGAGAACAGGACAGAGATGCCAAGGTGCCAACAGGTTCACAGCAGTTCTCTAGACTTGAATGTTGTATGGTCTTGAGGACACCAATGTCTGGTGGTATCTGAGATATTTCGTCCCTGGAGCGTGGTTTTGTAGGACCTTGGTGCTATCACCACCGTGGTGTCAATCTGTCCCAGGCTGGGTGGCCGTGGTGGGGTGAGGATGGGGAGGTCAGCACAAACACACCCCCTCAGCAGATCTGAGGTCCCTGTTCCTGCTCCCTGGCCATGGTGGCAGAGAAGCTCCTCTGAGGAAACTCATCTCATCTGGAATAGCTGGAGAAGTTGCATCATGAAAATGCTCCACATGAAGCCATGGGGCTCAAGTGTGAGTAGTAGATGTCAGCGAAGGAGGCTACTAAGTGCTGTCAGACCAAATCACAGGTTGTTGAGGTTGGATGGTACCTCTAGACATCATCTAGATCATCTACAGGGGGTTGCACCGGACTGCGTTCAGATGGGTTTTGAATATCTCCATAGATGGAGCCTCCACGACCTCTCTGAGCAACCTGTGCCAGTCTTTGGGTGGGGGACAAATCCCTTCCCTGTATTTTGGTTGCTTTGAGCAGCAGTGTCCTAACACCATCCCCCTCCTGAGCACATCTGGCCAGCTGTGGGGCAGAGCTGTCAGACAGAAGCCAACCAGACCTTCCCATATGAGACCCTGGTGCTTCTTGAAGGCCGAGTCCTTTCCCTTGTGAGCTCCCACTCTTCCTGGCTGGGAACCACCCATTGGAGTGGCAGGAGAGCCAAGCCCTGAGCTAGTTTACCTCAGTCCATTACTTACAACCCGTAAGACATCTTTTTTTTTCATCTTCTTTTTCTTCTCCCTCCTTCCCTTTGCCCTCAGACTTGTCTGAGCTGCCTTTTCCCCCTGCCACACTCTGTTCCTCCGGATCATGAAGCACTTCTGCCATGGCGTGAGTCTCGCTGGTGCTCCCCGTAGTTTCCTCTCCTTGCCTGGATCCCAACCCCACCATGTCCCACCCTCGTCCTGCCTTTCCCTTGGTCTGCAAATTTTTGGGGGCAAATTTTCAAAAATTGCCAATCTACAAATCAAAGCCACTACCTCTCTTACCCTGTCCCCCCTCACATGCCCATCTCTGGTCATGTGGTTGCTGCAGTCACTTCTTGGAACACCTCTTGGTGCCAGAAGACCAAGGCCTTGTGTCCCCTTTTCCTTGGCCCAGGTTGCTCAGAGAAGCTGTGGCTGCCCCATCCCTGGAGGGGTTCAAGGCCAGGTTGGAGGGGGTTTGGAGCAACCTGGTCTGGTGGGAGGTGTCCCTGGATGGGACTGGATGGTCTTCCATGATTCTATGATTCTGTACACGAGGCAGGATCTGGCCCTGCTCCATGGACCCGAGAGCAAGTAACGCCAATGCTAAGCCATGATCGTGCTGAGGGCAAACAGAAAAGGTGATAACTCTGCTCATTTTCCACTGTACACCTCCTGGAGCAATTTCCCACCTGAATTTCTCATTACATCCGAGTGGCCGTGGTGCCCCTGACGACGGAACTCCTGGGTCCTCGTGTCAAAAATATACTCCCCGTAAACAGCCGGGGCAGAAGTCGCGTTTCCAAACATGTTTGTTTGGAATCACTAATTCTTACCCTCGGGTGGCAACGCCAGCGACAGCGGCGCAAATTGGTCTCTCGGTGCCCTGCAGATCTTGGGAGTTTGAGAAATGTTTTGTTTTTTTTTTTTCTGAAATAATTAATATCCGGGGATGGCGTCATCAGGGCTTGCGCGGCTGGTGCTGGAGTGTGGCAAAGCCTCAGGGAGCCCCAGCCTCTGCTTGCACAGGTCGTGGTGAACAAGCAGTAGGAGTTTTAAAGGTCTTAAACCCTTTAAAATGTTTATTTCTTTGAGCCCTGCCATGTTAAGAAGCTCTGGGTGACTTGGTCTTCGGAGACTTACACTTTGGGTTGCTCTGCAGATGTGGGGTGTCATCCTGGAACCACTTTTTCTTCTCTAAGTAAAGCCATGGACACTGCTCTACGCTGTGGATGTCCCAGGGTAGCGCCAGTGCTTTCATTCTCCTAATGATGACTTGCTGGAAAGTCCTTTCATTTTCACATATATCCCAGATTTAAGGAGAAGAATTCATTTATGACAAAATTTCTTACATTGGTGCCACCTGAAACAACTTTCTCGCTATTTCACTATTTATTTTTTTGTAAAAGAAAATAAAAACAACATGTCTGCATAAAAACGAACTAGCAGTGGAGATGCTAATGAGGAGAGCCCCTTCCTGGGCTGCCCCAGCACCCAAAACTGTCACCCCATCCTCTCGCCGTCTGCCACAGAATCACATGGGGTTGGAAGGGACCTCCAGAGATCATCTAGTCCAACCCCCTGCCAAAGCAGGTCCACCCAGAGCAGGTCCCACAGGAACGTGTCCAGGTGGGGTTTGAATGTCTCCAGAGAAGGAGACTCCACCACCTCTCTGGGCAGCCTCTGCCAGGGCTCTGCCACCCTCACAGGGAAGAAGTTCCTCCTCATGTTGAGATGGAACTTCTTCTGTTCAAGTTTGTGCCCATTTCCTCTTGTCCTGTCCCTGGGCACCACTGAAAAAAGCCTGGCCCCATCCTCCTGACACCCACCCTTGAAGGATTTAGAGGTGTTGATCAGATCCCCCCTCAGTCTTTTCTCCAGACTAAAAAGCCCCAAGTCCCTCAGCCCTCACATTTATAGGCAGGGCTCGGGGTTTTCTGTGCAGCCAGTTGAGAGGTGGGTGGTGATGACTTGGTTCACTGGAAAAGTCATCTGACACTGCAGATGGGGAAACTGAGGCTGGTGGGAAGCCAGGATGTCCCTAGAATCCGCTCAAGAGGCAGGTGGGTGCAATCCTCACTCCCACAAAACCATCAGCAGTGAGAACCCACAACTCCAGTTTGGTTTTTCCTTTTCCCTCGCTAAAAATTGTCAGTTATGTTCTTTT
>QJSC01000104.1:1831-45673 GCA_003697955.1 Calidris pygmaea
GGTGGGTGGGGGGGGGAAGGGGGGGTGTCGGACCGTGGGACCCCGGGGAGGGGCTGCGGGCGGGTCCCGCTCCCGTTCCCGTTCCCAGCCCGCTCGGGGGCGGGGCGCGCCCAGCCCGGCGCGGCGGCGGCGGCGGCGCCGAGCCCGTTCCGTCCCGTCCCGTCCCGTCCCGCCCCGAGCAGCACCGCGGAGCCGCCGCCGGAGCAGCCCCGGGGGCTGCGGCCGCGATGGCTTCGCCCCCCCGCCCCGCCGCTGCCGCCGCCGCCGCCGCATGAAGGTTGGCGGGGCCGGGGCGGCCGGGGAGGCGGCGCGGCGGGGCCCCGGAGCCCCGGGAGCCCGCAGCCGGCAGGGCACACGGCGAACCGGGCTGGAACCGGGGGCTGGTGCTGCTCGAACCGCCCCCCCGCCGCCGCAGCCGCCGCCCCCCGGGGGAGCCGGGGCTGACGGTAACCGACTCTCGGTGCTCCTGAAGAGGATGCACTTGTTCCGGAGCTCCAGCTACGAGATCCGGCTGGAGGGCGAGGGGGGCAGCCTGCCCCTCATCCAGGGCATCCGCTGGGTGAGTGCGGGCTGGGCGGGAGGGGGGCGGCACGGCCGGGGGACCCCCCACCACCCAGAGCCGCGGGGGACGGTCCCCGGGCCAAGGAACCCCCTTCGCTGCTGGCTTTCCCCTCTCAGCGTCCCTCCTTACCCCCATGGATGGACTCCAGGCCCCCTTCGCCTCCAGCTTCCCCCTCTCGGCATCCGTCCTCGCCCCAGGGGACGGACCCTGGGCCAAGGAACCCCCTTTGCTGCCAGCTGTCCCCTCTCAGCGTCCCTCCTGGCACCAGGGGACGGACCCCAGGCCAAGGAGCCCCCTTCACTGCCAGCTGTCCCCTCTCAACATCCCTCCTGGCACCAGGGGACGGACCCCGGGCCAAGGAGCCCCCTTTGCTGCTGCCTTTCCCCTCTCAGCATCCCTCCTTGGCCTGGGGTCCTGCACTTGGCCGAGGACGGGGTTCGGTGAAGCCACTCTAAGAGCCAAGCGGGGCCCCCCCAGAGCTTATCGCCGCCTCCAGCCCCACTTTCTGAGCAGGGCTTTGCCAGGGCAGGTCTGGCCTTTCCCTGCCTTCCCAGCTGGGCTGGCAGCGGGCTGTGATCTGTGACCCGCACCCCGCTCCCCCCTTCGGCTTGTTGGCTGGGAGGTTGGGCGTGCAGGGAGGCAGGTGTGCAAAGAGCCGGGGGTGCAAGGAGCCAGGCAAGGGGTGCAGGGAGCCAGGTGTGCAGGGAGGCGGGCGTGCAGGGAGTCAGGGGTATAGGGAGCTGGGTGTGCAGGGGTGTGCAGGGAGCCAGGCAAGGTGTGCAGGGAGTCAGGTGTGCAAGGATCCAGGGGTGCAGGGAGCCAGTCAAGGGGCGCAGGGAGCCAGGTGTGCAAGGATCCAGGGGTGCAGGGAGCCGGATGTGCAAGGATCCAGGGGTGCAGGGGGCTGGGTGTGCAAGGATCCAGGGGTGCAGGGGGCTGGGTGTGCAAGGATCCAGGGGTGCAGGGAGCACGTTGCTGCCGCTGCCTGCCCTCACCCCTTCCCCGGGCAGAGCTCGGCAGGCAGGCACGGCAGCAGCCCGGTGCCATTGTGCCGTGGCTCACGGGGCAGCGCACCCCAACCCCGAGCGTGTGAACAGGAAGGACCTTCCCCTGCGGCACACGGGGTTCGAAACGTTCCCTCCCCGCCAGGGCCAGGCTGTTTCTACAGGAGAAAACCTGGCTCTTGGCAGCGGGACGATGCTCAACATCACGTCCTCCCTCCCCGGCTCCGTGCTCTCCCCTGGGGGGTCCCTGGGGTGCAAAAGGTCCCCGCTCTCGGCCTCTTGTTGTCCCCTTGGGGCTGGGAGGTGACCCCGGAGCCTGTTCACCTGCCCCGGCTGAGCTTCGTGACCTTCCCCTTCCCACACTGCTTGACACAAGGCAAATGTTTTAAGGAAAAAAATAGAATTACTTTAAGGGACACCCCGCACCTTCAGCATTTCTGTGTGGCCTGAAAGATCCTTCACAAAAATATGAAAGTTTTCCTCTCTTTTTTTTTTTTTTTTTTTTTTCCCCTTCTTCCTGATTTTCTTCTCCCCAGAACTTTTTGGAACTTAGTTTTGGGGAAGTTTTTTTGGGTGGCAAAAAGCCAGGGAGGTGAAGGAAAGCAGCGGGCTGGGGCGTTACTGCCGGACGAGGATGAACCCGACAAAGTCTGGCCGCGTGGTGGCACGTGCAGGAGTGTGTGTGTGTCCCCCCCCCGAGTGGCTCCGTGTGCGTGGGGACAACTGTTTGAGGGGAGTGGAGCTGATCTTTGCTGGGAAAGGGGGGGGTTTCCCCACTTTTTGCAGGTGCCCGTTCCTCGGGGCAGGAGTGGGAGAGGCGGATGGTGGGGAACTGGCTGGCTGTGCCTTGGAGCAACGATATTGTCCCTTGTCCCCATCGCTGCAAGCCTGTGGCTACTGGAAATAACTCCTCGCTTGGTGGCTCCGTCTCATCCCTCCTGGTGACCTGTTTCCCTCATCCCGGTGCCGGCAAATCCCTCCCAGCTCTTTCTTGCCACGAGGCTCCATCAGCGGGATGCTGCAGCCCGGCGTCCCCGAGCAGCTCCGTCCTTCACCCTTCCCAGAGTACAAGTGCCATCGTGTCACCGCCTCCCTGGAGAGGACGGAGGGGACAGAGCAGGTCCCCCTGAACCCCCCCTCCCCGAGGAGACTCCCTTGGGGGGGATGGCAAGCCCCTGGCTGGCTGCCGGGCCTGTGGAGGCTGCGGATGGGCGAGGACTTTCTCCGGAGCCGTAAAAGCCTGAAAATAACTCCTGTTGTTTTCCTCGGGATCCCAAACAAAAGCGGCGTGCGAGCGTGGAACGGTCGCTGCTGGCCTTGGCCCGCCGCCCGCCGCTGCCGGATTTCTGGAGACGGGCAGGATCCCAGCGCCCGGCGCGTCCCGAAAGCAGGAAGATGGAAAGAGGCGACTCCTTCGGAAGCCGCTCGGAGCCGGCGGCCGCGGTGGCCGCGACAATTAGGCAGGGGCTGAGGGTGGGGAGGGCATCCTGTGGGGCCGGAGCCGGGGGCAGGAATGCTTTGGGAAGGGGTTTTGGGGGCCAGATGTGAGGTTTTTGTGGGTGGTTCAGAGCTGGTCATCCTTGGGCAGGGTTTTTCCACATCTCCTCTGGTGTCCTTGCCGGAGCAGGACCACGGCGCGTCCTGGCTCCCTGCCTCAAGGACGGACCTCGCTTGTGGGGTGACGGCAGAGGCTGGCCGGGGACCGGAGCGGTTGGCGCTTGCACCCGAGGGGGGTGACGTGGACCCCCCGGGTCCCACGGGAGGCAGCTCCGCTCTCCGGCCACAGCCCGGCTCCTGTTGGCAAACATTTGCTCTGCGATTGCCGGCGCGTTTCCTGCTCCATGGGGCGGTCACGAGGCTCGGGAAAGTTTGCAGAGTGAGTAAGTCACCGTGTCCCAGCCTCCGCGGCAGCGTGGCCGGGTCGGGAGTGTCCCCAGGGACCTGCTGCCTTCCCGCAGCCGCTTGTTTTCCATCCGCTCCCCCAATCTTTCCTAAACCGGTTGCAAAGTGCTGGGGGCAGGTTGGTGGCTCCGGAGGAGGATGAGGAAGCCCCAGGGGTATGGAAAGGGCTGGAGGAAATGAGGGAGCAGCCGGAGCCAGGCAGGGCATGGGGCAGGAAGGCAGAGCACCCACCCGAGCATCCATGGGTGGGTGTCCACCTCCATCACCCTGCCAGGAGGTGCCAGGGCTTTTTTGGTTTCCCCTCAGCTCCTGGTAGATGGTTTTTGTCTCCTTGAATACACTTGCAAAGAAGGTTTCTGCAGCTAATTATTCCTGCCCTTAATTGAGGCTTTCATCCGGACTGTCCCTTTTGCTGGGATTGCTCAGACCTTCCCCACCGGCCCAGAACCAGCAGATCTGAGGAGGATCTGGCCCAGAAGATGCCGTGTTTCAAGTGCCTACCCCCAGCTCGGAGTGGTGCAGACCTCTTAGAGCCAGGAAAAAATGGGGGAGACCACAAAACCATCCCCTCGAGGTGAAGACACCCCGAGGAAGGATGGTCCTCACCCCGTCTCGGGGTTAATGCTCAAAGTGCATTAACTGCTGGGGCCTGGGCAGCGCGTGGAGGAGAACAGGTCTGACGGGTGCTCGCCTTCCCCAGCCTGTGATTTATGCAGCACACACAGATGAAAAGGTTGTTTATTCAGGGAGCCCTCGTCCCTCTGGGCAGCGCCTTGGATGCGAGCGGGGCCGCCTTTGCACCTGGACTGGGGCTGCACCCAGGGTGGGCGATGCCTCATCCCTTCTCCCGCTGCTTTTTTTCATCCCTCTGCTTTTTTTTCATCCTTCTCCCCCTCTGCTCCACTCTGGGGGGACACCCTCCACCCAGAGCTGCCTCCAGCTCCGGGGCCACCAACATCCCAAGGATAAGGACCTGTTGGAACGGGGCCAGAGGAGGCCACGGAGATGATCCGTGGATGGAGTCCCACTGCTGTGGGGACAGGCTGAGAGAGTTGGGGGGGTTCAGCCTGGAGAAGAGAAGGCTCCGGGGAGACCTTAGAGCCCCTTCCAGTCCCTCAAGGGGCTCCAGGAAAGCTGGGGAGGGACTCTTGATGAGGGAGGGGAGCGATGGGATGAGGGGGAAGGGTTTGACACTGAAAGAGGGGAGATGGAGCTGAGATGTGGGGAAGAACTTGTTTGGTGTGAGGGTGGTGAGAGCCTGGCCCAGGTTGCCCAGAGAAGCTGTGGCTGCCCCATCCCTGGAGGGGTTCAAGGCCAGGCTGGATGGGGCTTGGAGCAACCTGGTGTGGTGGGAGGTGTCCCTGCCCCGGGCAGGGTGGGGGACTGGATGATCTTTAAGATCCCTTCCAACCCAAACTTTTCTATGAGTCTATGGTTTTCCCTGAAACATCATAGAATCATGGAAATGAATTCAATGATGGAGAAAAATGAACACAAGGATTAAAATTAGCTGCTGACAGGGGATAACCAGTGAGATGAGTGGTGGTGGAGAAGCCAAGAACTCCAGCGTGACCCGACGGGGATCGGCATCACCATGGATGGAGGAGCTGGACCTGGATCCAGATCATGTCATGGCTGTTGGCAGCCAGCGCATCCCCGACAGCGGGGATCCTGCTCAGACGGAGACGGTCCCCAGCCATTCCTGACAGCCTGATGACAGATGCCTCCAGGAGGGACTTCCCGAGCCATTTCAGGATCCCTGAGCTATTTTTGGAGCGGTAAAACGGCATAGACATTAAAGGCATAGACATTAAAGAGGCACTGGTTTAGAAAACAGCATTGGATCAGCTCATGGCCTGCAGATTTAAGTTAAATAGGGTGAAAAACTTGGTGGGTGGGTGGGGTTTTCCACCCCCCAGGGGTGCCTTTTTCTCCATTAGGCCCAGGGAGCACTGAATTCCTGGTGAACCGGGTGTGCCGTGGGTGAGCGAGGTTTCCTATTTTCCTCTCTTTCTACTGACACCCATCCCACTGTTATTTTTTTTTATAGCTGGAGCTTGGAGCCTCTGGCCATGAGTGAGGGAAAATTGAGCTTGTTTTCTTCTAATGTGCCATATTTTAGGCATGTCTGCTTTAAATTTTACCCGCTGCTGTTCCCCCGTACCCAGCACGTGCTCGGCGACTTTCTGCCTTGCTGGGCCATCTTTTCCAGCATCTCCCTTAAAATCCTTTGGAAAAACAGCTTCACATTCGCCAGCTCTGGGATGACACATCCCTCGAAGCCATTCCGCTGTTTGGCTGCCGAGCTCCTCCCAGCACATGGAACCACCACGTCCCGGTGGTTTGTTATAGCTGATTTTTCAGGATTTATTGATTTATTTAAGTTTTTCTGGCCATGCTGTGATTTGAGACCAGTGCCTGCAGGGGAGGGTTTGGACACGTCCTCCTCATGGCTCTCTGCTCTTCTCATCCTCTGCAGGAGCCCTTGCTCTCCATCATCTGGGGAGCATACCTGGAGATCTGGTGGGCCATCCTGGCCACGGCTCCTGTCCCTGGTGTCCTCTGCGAGCTGACCCTCCAGCTCTCCGAGGCTTTTTTGGGCCCTTCCCGTGACCCGCCGAAGTTTGAGATCTTTTCTGTCCTCTTTGTTTGGACCCGGCTTCAAAGCTGGAGGAAAAACCCCGGGCTGTGGACACCTCTCCCTCACCGGGGGCCATGCCAGCTTCCCCAGCTCCCTCTGAAGTCCTTCTCCTCTGGTGGCAAGCTTCGTGCCTCGAATCCCGTGTCTTTGATCCCTGTTTGCAAGGATTTTACTTCTGACTTCCTCCTTTTATCTCCCGGCTCCCTCATTTGAATGCACTTCCCTTTCTGAAGTTAAACATAACTGCGGGGGGGTCGGTGGGGGGTGAGGTCCCCCGGTGCTCACGTGGGGACGGTGGGACGTGGTGGGACAACTGTGATGCTCTGAGCCCGATCCAGGCTCGTTTTCCCATTGGGACGTCCCACCTCGCTGCTCCGTGACGCAGGATTTTTAGCGGTACCCAAAGGGGTCACCCTGGGGGGAACCCTCCCTGCGAGCGTGTGGCCGGGGGTGCTGGTGTGGCGAGGGGCGTGCGAGGGGAAATGGGTGTAAAGGGGTGAGGATTTAAGGTGACACAAGAAAAAAAAGGTGGGTTTCTGGCTGCAAATGTTAGCGGGGGCCGTTTTCAGCAAGGATGGGGAGGAGGGAAGGCTTTGCCCTGGTTTGAGAAGGTGGGTGCTGAGAACGGGCAGAGATGCTCGTCTCCTCGCCTGGTGCAGAGCTGAGGCCGAGCTGTGCCGTGGGGGAGGCAGAAGCCCCCCCGGGATGAAGGGAGGACACGGCAGAGCCCCCGTGGCCACCGACCATGATGAGTGGTGTTCCTCAGGGGTCGGTACTGAGACTGGTGATACCTTTGTTGGTGACATGGATGGTGGGATCGAAGGCACCCGCTGATGACACCAAGGTGTGTGGGGTGGTGACACACTGGAGGGACAGGATGGCATCCAGAGGGACCTGGACAGGCTGGAGAAGTGGGACTGTGCCAACCTCATGAAATTCAATGAGGCCAAGTGCAAGGTCCTGCACCTGGATCAGGGCAATCCCAGGCACAAATCCAGGCTGGGCAGGGAATGGACTGGGAGCAGCCCTGAGGAGAAGGGCTTGAGGGTGTTGGTGGATGAGAAGCCCAACATGCCCCAGCAGCGTGCGCTGGCAGCCCAAAAAGCCCCCCACCCCCTGGGCTCCATCCCCAGCCCTGTGACCAGCAGGGCAAGGGGGGGATTCTGCCCCTCTGCTCCGCTCTGGGGAACCACCCCCCCCAGTGCTGCCTCCAGCTCTGGGGCCACCAACATCCCAAGGACATGGACCTGTTGGAGCGGGGCCAGAGGAGGCCCCGGAGATGATCCGTGGATGGAGCCCCTCTGCTGGGAGGGGGGGCTGAGAGAGTTGGGGGGGTTCAGCCTGGAGAAGAGAAGGCTCCGGGGAGACCTTGGAGCCCCTTCCAGTCCCTCAAGGGGCTCCAGGAGAGATGGGGGGGGGACTCTTGATGAGGGAGGGGAGCGATGGGAGGAGGGATAAGGGTTTGACACTGAGAGAGAGGAGATGGAGCTGAGATGTGGGGCAGGACTTGTTTGGTGTGGGGGTGGTGAGAGCCTGGCCCAGGTTGCCCAGAGAAGCTGTGGCTGCCCCATCCCTGGGGGGGTTCAAGGGCAGGTTGGAGGGGGTTTGGAGCAACCTGGTCTGTGGGAGGTGTCCCTGCCCAGGGCAGGGGGGTGAGAGTTGGGGGGGCTTTAAGGTCCTTTCCAACCCAAACCAGTCTATGATTCTATAATTCTAACCACCTTTTTGATTTTCCAGACCCCGCTTTTGGACACTGAATCCACCCTGGACTATGGACACAGCCTCACGCAGGTGGGAAAACCCACAAGGACATGAGTTTGGGGAAGGGGGAGATGGCAAGACATGTCTTGAAGGTTGGGAGGGAAGGGGGACTGGAGCACCCCCGTGCCCTGGGGGTCCTTGGCTGAGCTCTGGGATGCTCGGCCATTTGCGGGGGTGGGTGATGGAGGTGCTGGGGTGGGCGTGAGGTGCAGGGTGCTGGGGACACGGATGACCATGCGAAGTGTCAATGCAGTCAGGATCCATGCCTTGCCACCCATGCCCTCCCCGCTTCCTCTGCAAGCTATAAAATGCCCTTCCACCCCCAGGCCTCCTCGGAGAAGATCTGGCGAGCTGGGAAGCTCCTCTTCATCCACCTCACCAGCACCCGCCCCGGCCTCATCCGGGACCACAAGCATCACCTGCGGCATCACAGGTGGGACGGTGGCACCGTGCCGTGGTGGGGACACCCGGGGCTGCCCACAACCCCCACAGCCTTCTGAGGAGAGAAGGACTTCTCCTGCCCCTCTCTTCTGGTTTGAGGAACCCACAATGATTTATTGTCGTTTAGACAATTATTCTCTCACACGATGACCCCTCCCCACCCAGGAAGGGGAAAACCAAGGAAACATAAGGGTTGAAATGTAAACAGGATAAGACTAAATAATTAACATTAATAACACTAAAGAAACAATATTGATCCTGATACCATCACAAGGACTATACCCATCCCATCAGCAGAAGCTGGACCCCCCTGCAGGGACAGCCAATGTGGGACCCTGCGAGCGCTGGGGCTTCGGGAGGAAGGGAAGGGCTCAGGGCTCCGGCACCAGGGCAAGGAGGTCTCAGGGTGGCAGCCACCAAGGGGGAGAGAGAAAGATCTCCTCAGCAAAGTTTCTAATTTCTATGGAAAGTGCCGTTCATGGTATGGAATAACCCTGTTGGCAGCTTGGGGTGAGTGCCTGGGTCTTGCTTCTCCTCCTCCTTGCACCCCGAAAACACTGAGACCTTGAAACCCGCACCCCAGAGCTGGTGAGAAAGTGAATATTGTCACCAATTCAGCCACCAGAGTCTTCTAAAAGTGCAGTTTTCCCAGGCATTGAAAGAGAAAGGCGTCCTGTGTCGCTCAGAGCAGACACCATCCCAGGCTGGGGCTCCCTGGGGGTCTGGGCACCGCAGCTCGGTTCTGGGGACAATTCTCACGTTTTTTTTTCCCCTTGCAGGCAGTGCTGCTCGGGGAAGGAGCTGGTGGACTGGCTGCTGAGCGCGGGGCTGGCCGTGCAGACGCGCAGCCAGGCCATCGGCGTCTGCCAGGTGCTGGTGGACGGAGGGGTCCTGACCCACGGTGAGGGCTGCCGGGGTCTCCGGTGGGTGGCACCCCGTGGGTCTCCCATGGGGGCACGGCCCGGCTCATGGTGCTCTCCCCCCGCAGTGAAGCAGGAGTGGCATTTCCAGGACAAGGACACCCAGTTTTACCGCTTTGCTGAGCTGGAGCTGAGCCCCGAGCCCGGCGCTGGGCTGCGGGATGCGGAGGAGCTGCTGGAGGCACTGGCCTTCCTGGCCCAGCTGGGTCCCGACGCGCTGCTCACCATGGCCCTGCGCAAGCCGTGAGTGGCCTGGGGGCTACGCGGGTCCTGGGGGGGGGCTCATTTTCACCTTGGAGTCCCAAAGGGTTGGGGATGGTGGTGGATGGAGTGACCCGAGCATCCCTCCATGGCTGCCCGACCACGGGGAGAAAGAGGGTGCTGGACCAGGGGGTTGTGCCTGGGGAGGGTTGTCTGTGTCCCGGGATGTGGTGGGGGGAGGGGGCACAGATGGCTGCTGACACCCCCCACCCCTCCCCGTCCCCTCCCAGGCCTGCCCAGCGGACAGAGGATGAGCTGGAGCTCATATTTGAGGAGCTTCTCCACATCAAAGCCGTGGCTCATCTCTCCAACTCGGTGAGCGCCGCTGGGCCCGGCTTCCACCGCGGTGCCTGTGTCTGTCCCCAAACCGCTCCTGGTCCCCAAATCCTCCTGCACCCCATCGCCTCCCGCCTGGGCATCCTCTCCTGGTCCTCTCTGAGCATCTCTGGGCTCCCTTCCCATCCTGTCCCTTGTCCCCATGCGTGTCCCCTCCTCGCTCGGCTCCAGGTTGGGGTGACCCTGATGGCAGATTCCTTTCCCTCTCTGTCCCCATCCATGTCCCCTCCTTGCTTCGCTCTGGGCTGGGGTGACCCTGATGGCAGGTTCCTCTTGTTGCAGGTGAAGCGGGAGCTGGCATCCGTGCTGATGTTCGAGTCCCACCAGAGAGCAGGCACCGTGCGTGAGTATCGTGTGCCCCAGGAGCTGTGCAGGGGGACCCCAGGACCCTCAGGAAAGGGTCCCCAGCCCGGGGAGGACGGATGGAGCCGTTGCCATCACTGTGGATGCTCCTGCTGTCTCCTGGTGGACCGGGGATAGAGGGGACTGGAGAACTTGCCATGTTCACCTGGGCTGGGGGCTGAGGAGGGATGCTTGGGGGCTCCCCCTCTTTGACTGCCCCCATTTCCCCTGCAGTGTTCAGCCAAGGAGATAAAGGCACGTCCTGGTACATCATCTGGAAGGGCTCAGTGAATGTGGTGACCCATGGCAAGGTAGGGGTCTTCCTGTGCAGCCGGGCTCTCCAGACACCTCATGTCACTGTCCCTCAGTGGGGACGAGAGCTCCCACCCCATCCCTCACCCTCTGTGGGCACCCCCCTCCAGGGCTTGGTGGCCACCCTGCACGAGGGGGACGACTTTGGGCAACTGGCGCTGGTGAACGACGCACCCCGGGCGGCCACCATCATCCTGCGAGAGGACAACTGCCACTTCCTCCGAGTGGACAAGCAGGACTTCAACCACATCCTCAAGGTGGGCAGGGGGCTCAGGGGACACCGAGTCGCAGTCGGGACACACCGTCACCCTCTGTGGTGTCTGCAGGGGAGGACACTTCTCTACGTGCCCATAGAGGGTTTTGAGGTGCTACCAGCCAGCCAGGGGTTGCTTGATGGATCCATACTGGGCTGATGGCTGGTTCTTCTCTCTAGGATGTGGAGGCCAACACCATGCGCTTGAAGGAGCATGGGAAGGTGGTGCTGGTCCTGCAGAAGAACCTGCAGGGTGGCAGCAATCAGCCAGCCACGGCGCGGAGCAGCAGGTGACTTGATAATTCAACCAGGGCAAGTGCAGGGTCCTGTACCCGGGGGGGAATCACCCCCTGCACCAGGACAGGCTGGGGGTGACCTGCTGGAGAGGAGATCTGTGGAAAAAGACCTGGGAGTCCTGGTGGTGTTGTTCACCTCCTGTTGTGGAGGACCATGAGCCAGTAATGTACGCTTGTGGCCAACAAGGCCAATGGTCTCCTGGGGGGCTTCAAGAAGAGCGTGGCCAGTGGATGGAGGGAAGTCATCCCCCTCCTCTGCCCTGGGGAGGCCACAGCTGGAGACTGGGACCAGTTCTGGGCTCCCCAGTTCAGGAAGGACTGGGAACTGCTGGAGAGAGTCCAGCGGAGGCTGCGAGGATGATGAGGGGCTGGAGCATCTCTCTGCTGGGGAAAGGCTGAGGGACCTGGGGCTGTTCAGCTGGAGAAGAGAAGGCTGAAGGGGATCTGATCAATGCTTATAAATACTTAAAGGGTGGGTATCAGGAGGACAGGGCCAGAATCTTCCCAGTGGTGCTCAGTGACAGGACAAGGGGCAATGGGCACAAACTGGGACACGGGAAGTTCCATCTGAACACGAGGAGGAACTTCTCTGCTGTGAGGGTGTCAGAGCCCTGGAAGAGGCTGCCCAGAGAGGGTGTGGGGTCTTCTGCTCTGGAGAGATTCCAAACCCACCTGGACCATGACCCTGTGGGACCTGCTCTGGGTGACCCTGCTGTGGCCGAGGCTTGGGGGAAATGTTCTCCAGAGGTCCCTTCCCACCCCATATAGTTCTGTCATTCTGTGACAGCAGCCTATCCTTGTTGCCTCCTTGCAGCCACGCTGCCTGTCCCCCTGCCCCCTCTGCCTTCTCTGGCTTCCCTTGGAGGAGTCTCCGTGGCCCCAGAGGGGGATCA
The DNA here is from genome assembly GCA_003697955.1 of Calidris pygmaea. Taxonomy (NCBI): domain Eukaryota; kingdom Metazoa; phylum Chordata; class Aves; order Charadriiformes; family Scolopacidae; genus Calidris; species Calidris pygmaea. Next base: position 13,756 of record QJSC01000104.1, read on the forward strand.
GGGATACCAGCTCATGCTGAGCAGCTGTGTCGAGTGGCCCAGTGGCCCGGGGTGGTGGCCTTGCCCACAGCTGAGGTGCTGTGTCCGTCCCTGATGAGCCTGGTACTCTGCTCACCAGGTACTTCGTGATGGCTGGGACACCAGAGAAGATCCTCGAGCACCTGCTGGAGTTCATGAGGCTCGATGCCACGCTCTACGACCCTGTGGGTAAGTGGGGGGTGACCCCCCAGCTCCGGGGACCATGTCCCCGAGCCACCCTGAGATGGGCAGGAGGACCAGCACCAAGCAGGACTGCCTTATTCTCTGTGTTCCACCCCAAAAGCTGCTCCTCTTACCCTAAAATCCCCCACTGGGGCCGGGAGAGGGAGGCAGCCCCGGGGCAGGGAGCGTCTCCTCTCTCCTCTCCCGCATCCCTCCGTCTCCCTCTGCCTTTGGAACGGAGCAAAACCGGGTGAGACGGGAACCAGGAGGTGTCCCCAGCGGGTAAAAAATCCGAGCTGGTGTCATCGTCCTCGGGGCTCGCTCACGGCCAGCGCTGGCGCTTTTCCTCCAGCCTTTGGATTTTCCTTCAGCCTCCAAAACCTGCACCTTTGCCAGCCCTTTCCATCATTTTTAGAAGCAAAAACTGACCCGCAAGGAGCACGGTCACCGTGGTGGGGGAGACCACAGGCCAAGCCCACGCAGGGCAGGGGTGACCCGCTCCTGGCCAGCTGCACCCGCCTGGCTGTGACCAGCGTGTCCCCAGCCCACTGGCTGTGGTGACGGGCGAATGATGGTGGCCTGGTCTCTTGCAGACACGCTGCTGGGGGATTTCCTGCTGACCTACACCGTGTTCATGCCGACCTCGCAGCTCTGCAGAGCTCTGCTGCACCAGTATCCTTCTGCAGCTGGAATTGGGGTGGGGGGGGGGTGGGCTCCATCCTACACCACACACCCCCTGCCAGGGGCCAGCGCACCCAGCATGGTCCCTGTCACCCCGGTGGGACCTCAGGGGTTGGCCAGGGGAGACCCGAATCCCCTGAGCTCTTGGGTCAGTAGATAAGGGGCAACCTATGGATGTGATCTATCTGGACTTCTGCAAGGCCTTTGACACGGTCCCCCACAACATCCTGCTTGCCAAACTGGAGGGATACGGATTTGATGGGTGGACTGTTCAGTGGATAAGGAACTGGCTGGATGGTCGCATCCAGAGGGTGATACTCAATGGCTCAAAGTCCAGATGGAGACCAGTCACAAGTGGTGTTCCTCAAGGGTCCGTGCTGGGGCCAATACTGTTTAACATTTTTATCAATGATATAGACAGGGGGATTAAAGGCACCATCAGCAAGTTTGTGGACGACACCAAGCTGTGTGGTGTTGTCAATACACCAGAGGGACGGGATGTCATCCAAAAGGACCAGGACAGGCTGGAGAGGTGGGCCCAGGTGAACCTCATGAGGTTCAACAAGAGCAAATGCAAGGTTCTGCACCTGGGCCGGAACAATCCTCGCCATCAATACAGGCTGGGGGGTGAGGTGTTAGAAAGCAGCCCTGAGGAAAGGGACTTGGGGGTGCTGGTGGACGAGAAGCTGGACATGAGCAGGCAGTGGGCACTTGCAGCCCAGAAGGCCAATCCCATCCTGGGCTGCATCAAAAGATGCGTTGCCAGCAGGTCCAGAGAGGGGATTCTGCCACTTGACTCTGCTCTGGTGAGACCTCACCTGGAGTATTGTGTGCAGGTCTGGAGCCCTCAATATAAGAAGGACATGGACCTGATGGAGAGGGTCCAGAGGAGGGCCACGAGGATGATCAGGGGGATGAAGCACCTCTGCTACGAGGACAGGCTGAGGGAGCTGGGGTTGTTCAGCCTGAAGAAGAGGAGGCTCTGGGGAGACCTAATAGCGGCCTTCCAGTACCTGAAGGGAGTCTACAGGAAGGCTGGGGAGAACGTGTTTCCAAAGGCCTGCAGTGACAGGACAAGGGGCAATGGCTTTAAGCTGGAGGGGAACAGATTTAGACTGGAGATTAGGAGAGGGTTCTTCACTGTGAGGGTGGTGGAGCACTGGAACAGTGCCCAGGGAGGTGGTTGAGGCCCCATCCCTGGAGATATTCAAGGTGAGGCTCGATGAGGCCCTGGGCAACCTGGTCTAGTTGGGGGTGTCCCTGCGACTGCGGGGACGTCGGACTAGATGACCTTTGGAGGTCCCTTCTGGCCTGGACAACTCTATGACTCTATGACATCCCCATCTCATGGGGTGCACACCTATGGGGGGGGGTGTCCCCGTCACCCCGCGCTGGTGCCCTTGACTGGTTCCCAGTTTCCGCGCGGAGCCGCTGGAGGGCTCGGAGCAGGAGAAGGCCACCTACTCCCTGCACAAGCGGCGGAAGATCCTGCGGCTGGTGAGCCAGTGGGTGCTGCTCTACGGGCGGCTGCTGCAGGGCGACCGCAGCACCACGGCTCTGCTGCAGGTACCGGCAGCGGGACAGGGCTGGGGGGGCGTCCCCAGAGGGGTCCGGCTGTCACCACCCCCTGCTGACCACTGGCCACCTTCCTCTCCACAGAACCTGGCCGACCTGGCCAGCCAGGACCCCCGCCTGGGTGGGCTGGTCCAGGAGCAAGCCCAGGAGCGCCGGCGGCCCCGAGCGTGAGTCCCCCCGGGGATTGAAAGGGTGTCCCCATCCAAAACAGAGCCCGTCCCTGTCCCTAGAAACACCGCTGGTGCCCGTGTCCCCAGGTCCTGCACCCCTCATGCCCGGGGGATGTTGTGCATCTATGGCATGAAGTTGACTAATCCGCGTTGGTGGGTGTCAGATTTGGACTAGCTGCCTGAAATCCTGGTTTTGAGCAGTAACTGCTTTATCGAGCAGTTCAGCACCGAGGGGAAGGAGGGAAAAAACAGAAGACAAACCCCAAGAAGTGGCACGTTGGATCAGATGCAGCTTCCCAAGAGTTCCTGGGAAGGAAGGGGCGAGGGATGTCTGGGTTAGAGAGAGCTGTAAAATTATATTCCAGGTTTGTGGCAGCTGCAAATACAAACAAAGCCTGTGGTTGCTGTGGGATGCAGAATGAAATGGGGCTGAGCTTTTGGCAGCAAAGCAATGATTGCCACGACTGAGGGGATGCCAGCAGCTCTTGGGCCACCTTGTCCCAAGGTGGGGGTTTCTCGGCCACAGGGAAGGTGTCAGACACTGCTGGGACCCCCTGGTGCCCAGGGATGCTTAAGGGCTTGGTGGTGGCCTGGATCCTGGGGGCTGCAGGACCTGGTTCTGTCTCCAGCGTGGGCTGTGGGGCTCTGACACCCCCTTTATCCTCTCCCTGCAGGCTGGAGAACGGAGACGGCAGCGTTTCTCCCCAGCCCAAGGTAGGGGTGGCCCTGGGGGGGTGTCAGGATGAGAAGGGGTGGAGAGTTGGGTCACCCCTGCCCTCTGGGGACCCCCGGCAGGAGGGGTGGCCAGTGGGGTGGCATCCTCCCCGCTCTCTCCCACCTTTCCCCCAGGCTCGGAGCTCGGGGAACTGGCTCTCGAGCCAGGAGGAGGCGATTCTGAGCAGCGGCTGTGCCTTAAGAGCCCAGGACAAAGGTAGGGTCACAGACAGCGGGGACTGTCACTTTCCCAGCACCTGGGACGCTAAAACCCTTTGGTCCTCCCTTCCACAGTGCCCTACGAGATCTACAGACCCGACCACTCGTGCCTGATGACGGTGCTGCCGGTCAACGCCTCGGTGCGGGACATCCTGCGGTCCCTGGCCCCCCGGCTGGGCCGGGACCGGGAGCACATCCTAGTGAAGGTGAATTCGGCTGGAGGTGAGCGGGTTCCCCCCCCTCCCCGGGGGATGTCACCCTCCCAGGGTGGCAACTGCCCCCTGCCCAGCCAGGATCGGGCCCCTTCTCCATCCCGGCACCGACCATCCCCTCTCCCGCAGATAAAGTGGGGCTGCAGCCGGACGCCGTGGGGGTGTTCACGGCGCTGGGGCTCAACGAGAGGCTCTTTGCCGTGAGCGTGGAGGAGCTGGGCAGCCTGGTGAGCACGGGGCAGGGGTCCTGGGGGATGGGCAGCACTGGGATGACCCCCCCTGAGCAGCATTTGGGGCTGTGGTGCCTCCACAGCAGCTCAGGGTTGGGGGGTCCATCCTGGGAAGGGGCTGGTGTTGCTTTCTGTGCGGTGGCTAATGGCCCGAGGGGTCGGGCATCCTCTCTCCTGTGCACAGACCCCCCACCCCGAGCAGCTGGGCCCTCACGTCGGCTCCTCAGAGACCCTGGACCTCATCAGCTCCAAGGACCTGGCCAGCCACCTCACTGACTACGACTGGAACCTCTTCAAGAGCATCCACCAGGCAAGGCCAGCCCCCACAGTGGGGCAGGAGATGCCCCTGGGGTGGCTTTCGGGGCACCCCCCAAGCCGCCATGTTGGGTTTTGCAGGTGGAAATGATCCACTACATCGTGGGGCCACAGAAGTTTCACGACGTGACCACAGCCAACCTGGAGCGGGTGATGCGGCGCTTCAACGAGCTGCAGTACTGGGTGGCCACGGAGCTGTGCCTCTGCCCCGAGGTGGGCAGGAGAGCCCAGCTCCTCCGCAAGTTCATCAAGCTGGCCGCACAGTGAGTGCCCTGCCACCCGTGTCCCCATCCCTGCCAGGACGGAGCCGGTGGTGGCCTCCTTGCCTGACCCTGTCCTCGCCCGCAGCCTCAAGGAGCAGAAGAACCTGAATTCCTTCTTCGCGGTGATGTTTGGTGTGAGCAACACGGCCGTCAGCCGCCTGGCCAAGACCTGGGAGGTAACTGCCTCCGGGCTGCTGCCAGGTTCCTGGAGGTCCCTCGAGGTCTGCAGTGATGGATCTGGGTCCCCTGGCTTGGCCAAGGGTGGCCCCGGTGCTGGGGTCCAGGCAGAACCCGCACCCCCAAGCTCTGAGCAAGGGAGATGCCGAGGGCAGGGAGTGTTTCCCACTGGGAATCCCACAGGATCAGCCCTGGGGTCTGGTTGGCCCTAGTTGGGGGCCAAGTACCCCCCACCAGGGTGACAATGGGCTCTGAGCATCTCTGGGGGAGGGAGAGCTGGGGTGCCAGCGATGGTGACCCTCTCTGGGAGGTCTCCTGGGGAAGGAGAGACGGGGTGCTGACAATGGTCACCCTCTCTTCCTCTCTGGGGGTGGAAGAACCGGGGTGCCATTGATGGTGACCCTCTCTGGGGGATGTCTCTGGTGGTGGGAGAGCCGGGGTGATGGTGACCTTCTCTGGGAATGGGAGAGCTGGGGTGATGGTGACCCTGTCTGGGGGGTTTGTGGGGGTGGGAGAGCTGGGGTGTCAGAGATGGTGACCCTCTCTGGGGGGTCTCTGAAGGTGGGAGAGCCGTGGTGCCGGTGACCCTCTCTGGGGGTGGGAGAACTGGGGTGACAGTGACCCTCTCTCTGCGCAGAGGCTGCCCCACAAGATCCGAAAGCTGCACTCGGCGCTGGAGCGGATGCTGGTGAGCGCGGCCCCTTCCCGCCCCGTATCCCCCCTCCCAGCAGGGTTTGTCCCCGCTTCCCAAAGGGTGCGAGGTCACAGGGGTGCCATGGAGGTGCTGCCCCCCCCCTTTTCTCCCCTGCACCCGGGGCTGTGTTCCCTGTGCCGAGGGTCCTGCTCCATCCCCAGGACCCGTCGTGGAACCACAGGGTCTATCGTCTGGCCGTCGCCAAGCTGAGCCCCCCCATCATCCCCTTCGTGCCCCTCCTCCTCAAAGGTGGGTACCTCGGCCTGGGAGCTGCGGGTGCAGGTGGGAACGGGTCGGACCGGGGTGATGGGGACCTGATCCCCCCAGTCATCCCCCCCCCAACCCACAGACATGACCTTCATCCACGAGGGCAACCGCACGCTGGCCGAGAACCTCATCAACTTTGAGAAGATGGTGAGTGGGGCGGGTTGGCTCCCCCGTGGACCCCCATCTTGGGGGGACCTGCTTGTCCCCCCCCATCCCCTGGGATGCAGATCCAGAGCATCCCTGTGGTGTTGGCACAGTGCCCTCCCCTCCTCCTCCCCCCTGCCCCTCTCCCCTGCCGGGAGCCAGGACCCCTGGCCGTCCCCTCGCCGAGGGGACATGGGGTGGCCACCGCTGAAGCCGGAGGGGACCGTGTCTCACCAGCTGGGGAGCAAAGTGGGGCCGGGTGACAGCAAGTGACCTTTGTGCATTGCCCACAGCACATGATGGCAAAGACGGTGCGTGTCCTGCAGCGCTGCCGGGGCCACGCACACGGTGAGTGCTGCCAGGGCTGGGGGTTGAGGAGGGGTCTGGGGGTCAGCACCCCCCTGGGGATGGGGTTGAGCTCCCTCTTTCTCTCTCTCTGCCCCCAGCTCCGCTCTCCCCACTGAGGAATCGCTCCCCGCACCGGCCGGAGGACCCCAAAGCCGTCAGGATCTCCACGTGTACGTCTGGGGCTCACCCATCTGCACCCCCACCCCTGCCCTGGGGGACCCCCCCACTCCTCGGGGCCAGCCCAGGGGAGCCTGCACCCACCGTTCTTGGGTTTGGGATCCTGTGGGGACATCCCGGGGCACCAGCCCAGCTACTGTGGGTGGAAGCTGGTCCTGATGCTGCTGATGCCTGGGAGTACCAGGGATGGAGGCTGAGCTCTCTCTCCTGCATGGGGCGAGCCCACAGGTCACTGGAGGCACCAGTGGGCAACTCCTGGGGCTGAAGAGGGTCAGGGGGTGCTTCCAGCGTGTCAGAAGCGCTCTGGGTGTTAGGCAGCAGGATGGGGCATCGCTCTTCCCCATGGAGCAAGGCTGTCCCCACTTGCTCCTGCTCCTTCAGCTCCAGCGAGTTCCTGGAGGTGATGGAGGGGGATCCGTGAGCAGAGGGAGAGGGGATGGAGGGATCCATGAGTCAAACAGAGGGGATGGAGGGATCCATGAGTCAAGGCAGAGGGGATGGAGGGATCCATGAGCAGAAGGAGAGGGGATGGAGGGGGATCCGTGAGCAGAGGGAGAAGGGATGGAGGGATCCATGAGTCAAGGGAGAGGGGATGGAGGGATCCATGAGTCAAGGGAGAGGGGATGGAGGGGGATCCATGAGCAGAGGGAGAGGAGCTGGAGGGATCCATGAGGGGGGATGGAGGGATCTGTGAGCAGAGGGAGGGGGGATGGAGGGGGAATTTCAATGAGTTGAGAAAGAGGCCATAGAGGGGGCCAACTGGAGGTGATGGAGAGGTTCACTGAGCTGAGCTGGAGGTGCTGAGGGGGATCAGTGAGCCAAGCCAGCAGCAGTGGAAGGGGATCGGTGACTCAGGCGAGAGGGGATCCATGCGCTGAGCCAGCGGTGATGGAGAGGGTTGGCAAGCGGAGCCGGAGGCGATGGAGGGGGATCGCTGAGCCCAGCCCTGATCTCGGTTCTCCCGGGCAGGCTCGGAGCAGTCCCTGAGCGTGCGGAGCCCCGTCTCCACCTGGGCCTACCTGCAGCACCTCAAAGCCATCGACAGCCAGAAGGAGCTGCTGCGGCTCTCGCACGACCTGGAGTCCTGAGGGGGCCGGAGGGGGACAGCGGGGATGTGGCAGCCCCTCTGCCGGCGGCGGGGACAGCCCCGGGGGCTCTGCTCCCGGTAGCACCGGGCACAGGGGTGTGCTGGAGCCGGCCAAGAGCAGCCTCTGGCCACCGGCACCAGGTCCGGCACCGGGATGCCGGGATGCAGCCGGGCTGCGGCCGTCGAGGGCCAGGGACAGCGGAGTGAGCAATAGAGGTATTTTTGTACGCAAGGCTGCACTCCCCTTTCTTCTCTGTGCAGCAGCCTGGATTCACTCCCTGCGCGGGCCAGGGGGGATGGACGGAGCCCTGGATGCGCCCCCTGATGCTGCCTCCCCTGGGGGTGCCGGGCTGGAAGGTGCCCCGTGCTCCCAGAGGGACTCGAGCCAGAGCATCCCTACGAGCAGGCATGTCTCCATCGGGGTGCAGACACCCAGGCTGAGCTTGGGGTCTGGCTCGTGCTGCTGCGCTGCCCCACAGATCCTGGGGACAGCCCCAGAGGGGACCTGCCCTTCCCTCTGTCCTGTCTGTCCCATGGGAGGTGTTGGCTGCATCCCCTGTCCCATCTTCTGGGAGGTGCATGATCACAGGAGCCCATGGGGAAAGTATCTTGAGCTCTCCCAGGACTGTTGGGGCTTAAACCAGCCTTGGGCTAACCACAGCCTTCTCCGTGCCTCAGTTTCCCCACATGGATGGGGGCAGGAATAGCCACGGTGCAGAGGCAGGAGAGCATCCCTGGTGGGAGGAAGCTGTAGTGGCCTTGTGATGGAGATGGTGGCCTGCTCTGGCCATCCCCAACCCCTGACCAGTTGCTGTTGGGGGTTTGGGGGAGATGTCTCTGAAGGAGGCAGAGCTGATGGACCTGGGGCAGGGGGGGACCCCCTCTCCCTTCCCCCAGAGCATCTCTGTCTGCCCATGGAGCAGTTTTAGCAATGACCTTCCCAACGCTCTGAGCAGGCCTGGGTGAAGTTGCGGGGTCCAGGGGAGTTCGCAGCCCCCCAAAGCTCCCACGTTGTCTGGGTCCCAGCGTGGGGGAGGCTCGTAGCCCCTGGCAGGTCTGTGCCCCAGCCAGGACACCGTGGAGCCACAAGCCAAAGTCCCCCAAGCCTTTCCCCAAGGGCTGGGCTAGAGGGGACCGGAGCTTTGCTGCATTAATTGTTCTTTTCAGTATCACCGTGCAGATGAACGGGTTGCTTAAAATAAAAGTCCCCATCACACCTAAATGATGTTTCAGGTGATGCAGCCAGCTACGAGGGTTCCTGGCAGCTCCCAGCACCACGTCCATCCCAGGACCTCTGGGTTCCCCCGCAGTGTAAAGCTTGGCTTTGTGGTTCTCTGCTCCGTTGGCCATGCTTGATGAGGACCAGGTTGTGACACCAGCCATCTCCCAGGTTCCTAACTCCAGCCCCATGCGTGGTCCCAGCAGAAAGTGTGTCCAGGCAAGCCAGGGCAGGGCAGAGAAGCAATGGTGATTCCTTGGACCCAAATCAGGTAGCCCTGACCTCTCACAGTCACCTTTCCCCGGATCTTTGCCCTGAGGGGCCAAAGGAGCCTTGAAATGGAAGAGCTTGTGTGTGGGGAAGAAAGGGTTAAACCAGAATTGTACATTTTCCAGATGTTTCTGGGCCTGCAGATTACCTTCAGTCCGCAGGTTGGCCGGGTCGATGGATGTGTCTGGGGGCTTCCCCCTCGGCTGCAGGCGGGACGCTGGCCCAGTTGGCTGGAGAAATCTCCGCTCGAGTGGAAAAGCTGACCCTTGTCTGGTTTTCCCGGAGCAGGCTGTGGAGAGCGTCCTGTTGGGGAGCTCAGCACGGTCCATGCCCCTTCACGAACCGGTGTCCTTCAAAAGCCGTGTCTTTGTGAGGGTCCAGCCCCACCAGCAATTCCCACAGAGCTGCAGAAGCCCCAGAACGTCCCGAGGGTGAGGGAAAACTTGGAGAAATAGTCCGGATAGTGGAGTGATGGGACGAGGGGGAAGGGTTTGACCCTGAAAGAGGGGAGATGGAGCTGAGATGTGGGGAAGAACTTGTTTGGTGTGAGGGTGGTGAGAGCCTGGCCCAGGTTGCCCAGAGAAGCTGTAGCTGCCCCATCCCTGGGGGGGTTCAAGGGCAGGTTAGAGGGGGCTTGGAGCAACCTGGTGTGGTGGGAGGTGTCCCTGCCCAGGGCAGGGGGTGGCACTGGGGGGGCTTTAAGGTGCCTTCCCACCCAAACTGTTCTGGGATTCCATCATAAAAGGTCAGCAAGCCCAGGGGAGATGTGAAGAGGAGGATGGTGGGAGGGGATGGGGATGAAGCTGGGCACTGGACAGCCTTGTGGGTAGAAAACACCGGACCGTGGAAAAATAAGAGGGTGGATGTTTGCCTCCTCGAGCAAGATCATGGGTAACACCAAGGTCTGGACAAGGGTGTAGTGCAAGGGATGAGAGATACCAGCATTGTTGGGCACAGGAGCAAGCATGGCCACCAGGACTCCGGGGCGGCTACCAGGGGCTCAGCGTGGGCAATTCCGGTCTCCTCTCCTTGGCTCTAACACAAGAGGAACATGGAGCCAGCCCCGGGGTGCTTGACTCAGCCCTCGTGGGCGAGTGCCCGGAACAGGGTGACAGGGTTCGGTGGCAGCCAGCGACGCTGTCTGTCTGTCTGTCACCAGTGGTTGACTCTGGACCATGGCCCAGCACACACCGACCTGCTCCTGTCCCAGGAGCTGCAAACCATTAGACCGGGCCAGGAGAGACAGGTTGTCCCCAGGGGCTTGGTGGGCTCTGGTGGCTGCAGGTCCAGCACTGCTGGAAGGTTGAGGTGGGAACAAGGTGTGTGGGACCATGGGGGTGTGCGAGGACAGCCGGTGGAGAGTCCTCACACCCAGCCACCAGCTTCTGGAAGGTGTGGCTGAGGAACAAGGGCAAACATGTTGTTTCTGTATCTTTGCTGATGGAGCTGACGCTCCCAGTTAAGCCCAAGGCAAAAGGCTTCATCCTCCCCAGTGAGGCTGGGAAAGCAACCTTCTGCAAGAAGAGACAGGCTCCACCTCCACCATCCTCCATGGTGGGCTTCCAGCTCCCTCACCAAGCTCTGAGGGACTTGCTCCTACTCCAGATGCTGCAGCTCCTGCTCTTCCAGGGCATCTCAGAGGAGCAAGATGGTTGTGTGACAGCTGCGGCCAACCATCCAATGTCCAACCCCACCAATGGGAGCTCCTCACCCCCAGCAGGGCCCGAGGCACTGCCTGGAGCTGGGGCAAGGTTGGTTTGTGCATGAACCAATTGATGGACTCAAAGAGCAGCCCCAGCACGGGGTGACACAACGGCTGCTCTCGGGGAGGACAGGTCAGCGGGGTCACCAGCCCGGGGTGGAGGATAGGAAATGACTGAGGGGTGAGAAAGAAGCCAAACCTGGTCCTTATTACACCAAACACGGCTCCCCCGTGCCAGCTAACGCACCCGGGGGGGGAATAAGGCTGTCGCAATGCTGCTGTGTTGGCAGGAGGAGGTGCAGGCAGCTGCCTGCTCTGCTGATGGGCGTTAGAAACTGCCCCCCCTTGGCCCAGGGGGAATTTGGAGGTGAGTCCTCACCTGCCAAGGTGGAGATGGACAAGGAGTGAACCCCTCCTTGGTGGGGACACCCTGCCCTAGACCTGCTGATTCTGGTGTTGAAAGCACTGGGAGCATGACCATCTGGTAGCCACCATGGCAAGCTGCCCAGGAGAGCCTGGGGCTGTTTACAGAAGCTCCAGGAGCCTCCGGGTGGGGAGTCTTCCCAACATCGCATCAAGCAAGCACCCGGTCAAACCAGAGGGACATGGGACACAGGGGACCAGCCAGTATTGGGCCATCCCTGGGTCTGTGGCAGTGTACGGGCAAGGAGGCAGAGAAGCGGCTGGTGGAAATCATTTGGGCAAGGCTTGTGACGAGGCTTCCTGAGAAACCACCTCACCCTGTGAGGAGAAGCCAGAAACCAGGCGGTGCCTGTGATGGACCCTCGGGTGCAGCACCAGTGTCCGCTGCTGGTCTCTTTGCTATTTCCCCCAAAAGCCAAGGAAGGGCGATGCTTGGGGACAATACCCTGCTCCCGGGTGGATGAGCTGAGGTTAGCCCATGCCGGCCCTTGAGGGACCGTGGCTGGGAAGAGACGGGGCGATGTGAGGAAGAGCTGAACTTGCCCAACATCTTCCGTCAGCAAAACAAGTTGAGGAGGTTCCTTCCTGCTCATCCCAGGGCTCTGCTCTCCAAACCAGAACAGGAAAACAGCAGTTTTTAAACCAGGCTCCAGGAGGATGGGGGGTTGGATCTGGGTTATTTTGCTGACGTGGTGTTGAGCTGAGCTGGGTAGTGGAGGGATGAGGATGGAGATCGGCTCAGGGACATTTGAGGTGCCCCTTTGAGGACAGGGAGGTTCAGCCACGGTTCAGAAGCAGCGCGAAGATGCCCTTGGAGGCAGGATGGGTGCTGACCTATTCCAGCCCAGTCATTCCCATGTGCCTTGGGTGTACTGGTACAACACGCTCCAGGACCAGGAACAAGTGGGATCTAGGTCCCCCCCAGGCTGTGGTAGCATGGAAAGCTGTCTCCAGCCAGATACACCAAAACACCACCGTCTGGGAACATCTTCCACTGGGATACACTGAATTGAGCCAGGGCTGGCCCTGCTATGGGCAGGGAAGAGTCTGGTGACCACACCGAGCCTGGGTTGAGTTCCCCCTTGGCGTTACCTGGGGCTGTGGAGGCTCCCTGAGAAGGGCAGCCCCACGCAGGGTGGGGATGGACCAGCTCTGGGCTCGCCCCAGGAGTGAGACCACACTGAGGTGGCCCACAAAACCTGCTCCCTGAGCAGCCTCAACGCCGAAGCCTGGCTTGTGGTTATGTCACAGGGTTTCCTTGTGCTGCTGGAGGACCTGGAGGCTTCAGCTGAGACTGGTCTGTGCCGTAGGGGGAGCACAGTCTCCAGAGACAGCGGCTGAGGAAGGAGAGATTGTTATCCCAAATTAACTGGGGAGCAGAAAGTTGTCCCCAGTTAGCACCAGTTGTATGGGAGCGTGTGGCCCACTGAGGGACCAGGCTGTGGCACTGGCCACCAGGTTGCATCTCTAATGGACCCGCTGGGCTCTGGGTTGGCAAAGACCTCCCCGTGCTCCTCAACCACCCCCGAGGGTCAGGCACACATGGAGTGGAGCAATACTGGGATACTGGATTTACCAGCCCTGCTCCCACTCCAGGCAGCCTATAATTAAGTCATGCACATAATGAGTTTTGGCAAAGTTTGGGTGCAGCTTGCCCGTGAAGTCCTTGGTGGCATCATGCTCCTCCTTCCCCCCCCCCCCCCCCCCCCACCTCCCCAGGGACCCACATATAGCAGGGAGCGCCAGGGAACAACGTCATTGCCAACCTGCTCTCCGGGAGGCTCCGGAACGCCCAGCCCCACGTCTACGGGGACGATGAAGAGCTGGATCCTCCTCGTCGGGGCAGGAATAGCCCTGGGCTGCGCGTCTGGCAGTGAGTAATGGAGCCTTGCTTTGGCAGAGGGGCTAAACCCGCCGGTGCCCCCGATGGTAAGGGGCCAGCGCCGGGATGAAAGCGGAGGGTGCTGAGGGCGATGCCGTCAGCCGGGAACTGGGCTGTACTGGGGAAGCTGGTTCCTCGCCAGTTTGGATCCAGCAGAGCTTTGGAGGGGAAAGGCTGAGGGATGTTCTCGTGCTGGAGGGCTTCCTCCAGCCCCAGGGGGCTCAGCTGGTGGTGAGGGTGGTTTATCCTTCTCTTGGATGGGTTGAGGCTTCTCCTGCATCTTTAGCCTTCCCCACCAGTTGCTGCCCGGTGCATCTTGCTGTGCTCTGGTCATGCGAGACCACCTTCCTCTGCCTCCTCCAGCCTCCCACACTGTGGGAGCACGAAGGGAAGCATTTTTCTCATACCTTACCCCCAATCCCCCCGCGGGTGGAGGGGCCAGTCAGGTGTCATGCGAAACGTGAACTCAGGTGTTTTGCCCTTCAGGACTCTGCGGTTGTTACGAGAGGAGACAGGCCAGGGGAGATGATAAAGAATAGCGCTGTCTTTAAGGCAGATGCTGTGACAAGTAGTGGCTTGTGGGCACCAGGGTTTGGCTCTGGGCTGACCAGGATCCTGCGCGTGACTAAGGTGCCCTCTTTGCCATCATCTTGCACTAAATGTGAACCGTGATCTATTTGCAAGACGGGAGTTCATCCCCACTGAGGCTGCTATGGGCTGGAGCTGGTGTTTCAGAGACAGATGAGTCCCCCCGGGATTAATGGTGAGGAGTTTTGCGGGGCCGGTGGCAGAAGAGGAGCTCCCAAATCCAGCAGGAGGATTTGCTGTGATCTCGACTTCTTCAATGCAAGCGCCAAGTTATTCTTGCTTGAAGGTGTAACTGTGTTTGCCATGGCTGGGAAGGTGGGCGGCTTCTCTGGCTCGTGTCGTGGTCTCTCCTTGGCACACGCGTGGGACCAGAGCTACCAGAGCATCACCCCGACGGACCTGTCTGAGCTGGGACACCTTCACCGTGTAATCGCTTGTCTTATCCTGGGCTGGGCAGGACAGCGGTGGGAGATTTTTGCCTGATCATCTCACAGACAGCTTGCACCCACGGTTACGTGTGGTTTCAGGGGCCAGGAGCATGTAAATAAATGTTCGGGGAGCTCAGGCCATCAATAGCTCTTTTGTTGCAGGTTAATTTGTCCTTCAAACGGGCCCTTTTAGAGTCAGGGTTGGTCTTCGGTCTGTGTTTGCACAGCGCAGTGAGGTTTTGAGTCAGGCCAGGGACTGAGGCTCTGAGAGGAGCTGTAATTTTGTGTCCGTGCACTGAACAGGGCTGAGATTCGCCGGGAGGGCTCCGTCACGTCTGGGACGTTTCCCCACACCTTGGCGAATGGAGCCGCTCAGGAAACGGCCCCGCACTTTCCCGGTCGAGGCTCTTCTTGGCGGAAACGAAAAGGAGCTTGTTCTTGTCCAAAAAAACTGTGTTCGGGGGAGGGATGGATCTGGCTGAAGGGCTGAAAATGAGAAATATTTGTCTGGCTTTTGTGCAGCCAGAAAATATCCGCTGGCTGGACCGGCCAGAATATCGAGTGAGTATTTAAGCGTTGCTGGCCATGTCCTTCTGTGTTGGCCACCATCCCTTGGACGGTGGAGAAGCCTCGGCAGCCCACAGCTGAGCCCCTCGGGCAACGGTGCGATGCGGAGCCTCCTCTGCAAAGCTCCCATCCTCGCCTGAGTCACTGCACACCCCGGTATCGGGGCTTTGCTGGGACATGCTCTGGCAGCACGTGCCCCAGGACCGGGAACGTCTCAGCGGTGACTGATGTGTGGGCAATTTCTGCCTTGCACAATAGCTCGGGGATTGCTGCTGGAAAACGAGCCTGGATGCGTGATTCAGGCTCATTTATCCTGGCTGCGGCTGCAGGACTCAGAGGGATCCGTCCCGGGGACAGGGATCTCGGCTGCCAGCACCATCAGAGCTCCAGACCCAGCTCCTGTGCTGAGTTGACTGGGGAGACTGGGGGCGTCTGGACACCATGAGCATCGCTCACCACCTAAACCATGGAATGGCCCTTCCCTCTGCAGCCCCTCCCAGGAGCAAAAATGGGACTAAAGTAGCACCAAGGGCTGGTGGCCTCCAGGAGCATCTCGAGCAACCCCTTCCCACTAACACCCCTCTTGCTATAAAGTGGGTTTGCAGAAAAGGACCTGGTGGCCAGAAGCCAAATGGGTGTCAGCAGTGTCCCCTCGCGGCAGGGTCCACCAGCCTGGGCTGGGTTGGCTGGTGGCGTGAAGAGGTTCTCCCCCTCTCGTCAGCACCTGTGGGACCTTGGTGATGGGGTTCCGAAAAGCACAAGTAATTTGGGGGAAATGCCAGACAGCAGAGCAAGCAATGCAGTTGTAGGGACAAGCCATCAAGTGTGACCAACACTTGGATGTCACTCTGGTCGCTGCTCTGTCAGGAGTTGCCTCGAGGGTGTGTTTCACCTGCTGGAGATCAAGGCAGGTGACCCAGCGATGTTTAAGGTGCTGTGTGATTGTGGGGTTGCAAGGGAAAGCAACACCCTTTCCTCCAGGGATCCCTTTACGGGCAGCCGGGTTGGGACACGGCTACTCAGCATGTCCCTGGAGATGATCACCTTCCTGGCTGGAGGAAAGGGATGCCCAGAAAGCCATGCCTGGGCTGTCTGCTGTCCCATTACAGAATCACAGAATGGTATGGGGTTGGAAGGGACCTCTGGAGATCATCTAGTCCAACCTGAGCGTGTTGCACAGGAACGTGTCCAGGCAGATTTTGAATGTCTCCAGAGACGGAGACTCCACCATCTCCCTGGGCAGCCCCTTCCAGGGCTCTGCCACCCTCAAAGGAAAGTAGTTTCTCCTCATGTTTAGATGGAACTTCCTATTTACAATTTTGTGCCCCTTTCCTCTTGTCCTGTCCCTGGGCACCACTGAAAAAAGACTGGCCCCATCCTCCTGACCCCCACCCTTGAAGTATTTGTAGGCGTTGATCAGATCCCCCCCAGTCTTCTCTTCTCTAGACTAAACAGACCCAAGTCCCTCGGCCTCTCCTCGTAAGAGAGATGCTCCAGGCCCCTCAGCATCCTTGTAGCCCTCTGCTGTCCCCTCTCCAGCAGTTCCCTGTCCTTCTGGAACTGGGGAGCCCAGAACTGGACACCCCATTGCTCCCATCAGCAGCTGAGGATAAGGCACCTTCCCTAAACACGCAGTCTCTGGTCAGTCTCTTTGACAAATCCCACATCCTTGTCCCCTACAGCCCCTCTTTACTTGATGGCAAGTGTCCACTGTCCTCCTGAGACGTGGCACTTGCTCTACTCTGACCACAGCTTGAGCTGCTGCGTTATTTTTAGATTTGCCACCCTATGTAATAGAGCACATGCTCGACGACACATTTAACATCTAAATAGCTGGGGAAGGAGCTCCAAGTTTTCCCAGCATCGCAGAAAGAGTGACTGACGGGTCACAAACAAAGACATCTGGAATGTGGCACCACTTCTCCGGCCCGGGGATGGTAGGACCTGGGGCACTCCTGCTAAGCCTGGCATTAGAGAGGTGAATCAGAAGGAGCAATTAATGGCCGAGAATGTGTTTCCTGGTGTGAAGTGGCCCTGACGTGGTAATGGTGGTGGAGGACGTCCACAGCTGAGGAGGAGTGACCCATGGAGATGGGTCCTGAGGATTCAGCCAGTCAAAATATTACCCCTGAATGCTGACAAAGGACCCCAAATAGCTCCAGGGCAGGAGCCTGGTCCTTCAGGACCTTCCCAGGAGAAGAGCGTGGGCAGGAGGAAGGATGCTCCCAGGTCATGTGTGGCTGGGGCAGGGTGGTGGGTCCGTCCTGAGGACCACTCTGTTGTTTCTCTCTCCCCAAGGCCTGTACACGGCCCCTGACTCCTGCAAGGGACGTTGCCAGGAGCCCTACAGCCCGGAGGACGAGTGTCACTGCAACGACGAGTGCGAGCGGTACCACAACTGCTGCGAGGATTACTACAGGCTCTGCCGAGAGGGTGAGCATCCGTCCCCGCTGCCGGGGAGTTGGGGGGGGCGGGCTGCTCACCCCCAGAACCCGGCTGGGGGGTGCAAAGGGATTGGTTTCAAGCCTGTGTCAATATGTGCGTGTCATGGTTTGAGGAACCCACAACAATTTATTGTCATTTAGACAATTATTCTCTCACGCAATGACCCCTCCCCACCCGGGAAGGGGAATCAGGGAAAAACAAGGAAACACAAGGGCTGAAATATAAATAGATTTAATAGAATAAAACCATGTAATTAACATTAATACTGAATAATACCCAACACCAACACAATGACCATCCCCAGCCCATCCCATCAGCAGAAGCTGGACCCCCCCGCAGGGACAGCCACTGTGGGACCCTGCGAGCGCTGGGGCTTCGGGAGGAAGGGAAGGGCTCAGGGCTCCGGCACCGGGGCAGGGAGGTCTCAGGGTGGCAGCCACCAAGGGGGAGAGAGAGAGAGAGAGAGAACTCCTCAGCAAAGTTTCTAATTTCTGTGGAATGTGCTGTTCATGGTATGGAATAACCCTGTTGGCGGCTTGGGGTGAGTGTCCGGGTCTCGCTCCTCCTCATCCCCGCACCTCGAAGCACTGAGGTCTTGAATCCTGCACACCATAGTGGGCTATAAAGCACATATTTTCACCAATTCAGACAGCAGCGGATTTTAAAAGTGCAGTTCTCCCAGGCACTAGAAGATAAATGAGTCCTATGTTGCTCAGACCAGGGCAGAGTGGTCCTGGGCAGCCCCAGCCCGTGTCTCCATCACCCTGAGCTCCTTCTCCTTTCCCTGCAGGTGAGGAACGGGACGAGGACGCAGCTCGCACCCGCGGTGAGTAGCTCCTCTCCTGAGCGAGGGCCATAAACCACCCCACCAGCTTCACCCCAGCTTGCTCCTCTGGGGGTCGGTGGCATTGGGGTGTCATGCTGGTATCTGTCCCTGTTCCTGCCCGTGTCACCCCATCGCCCACCGCCCCACAGCATGGTGTGTCACTGGGGAGCACACGGTGGAGCGAGAGCCGTTGCCTGTTCACCAGCAGGGTTACCTTCCTGCGCCAGAGCTGGGGGATGTGGGTCAGTACCGAGCAGCCAGGGATGGGGGCAAGTTGGTTTTTGCATCCCCTGGTCACCACAGACCTGAAACATGGGAGATGGAGGGGTGTTTCAAAGAGCAGTGTCATGCGGAGGCTGAGGGGAGACCTTCTCACTCGCTACAACTCCCTGAAAGGAGGGAGGGTGTAGAGAGTTGGGGGTTGGTCGCCTCTCCCAAGTGACAAGTGATAGAAGAGGAAATAGCCTCAAGTTGCACCAGGGGAGGTTTAGGATGGAAAAATTATCAAATATCGGAACAGGCTGCCCAGGGAAGGGGTGGGGTCACCATCCCTGGAGGTGTCTAAAAGCCAGGCAGATGTGGTGCTGAGGGACATGGGTCAGTGGTAGTTTGGGCAGTGCTGGGTTGATGGTTGGACTCCATGAGCTGAAAGGTCCCTTCCAAACTGAGATGATTCCATGGTTCTACACCTGGGAGACAGGGACTGATGCTTCCCAGCTCGCCCAGTGCCTAATGAAAGGCTCCCATGGCTGCAGCCTAGTGGCTGGCTCTTGTCCCCAGGGCATGGTGTGTGTTGGGACACTCCCGCCACCATTGCACCCCTTGACCTGCTGTGTCCTGGGATTGTGACATCCTGATGCAACACCCAACACTGCGTCGCCCTCGCTTCTCTGTGGGTGGCTGATCTGCAGCTTTGGGAGCTGCTATCTGCTCTTGCCAACCTCCTGCCTCTCCTTCCAGAGGGTTTCTCCAGGAGCCATGATGCCATCACCGATGAGGAGCTCCTGCAGGTCTCGGAGCAGCTTTACAAGGCGGATCACAACAAAGCCCAGCCCACGGACATCGCCATTAACCCCCAGTACCAGGCCTCCCCCGACGAGACGGGTGACCAGGAGGACCGGTCCCCGCTGCCGTGAGTCTGCACCAGCGTCCTCGGGGGGGATGTCCAAGGGCCACCACGGCAGAGACCCTCCAGGCAGGGAGGGCTGGTTTTGGAAGGCACCTCTGCTTCCCGGCTGAGTGCAGGATCTGCTCTCTCCAGGCTCTACAAATACGTCAATGAGAAGCTTTTCTCCAAACCCACCTACGCCAGCTTCATCAAACTGCTGGACAACTACCAGAGGGCCACTGGCCGGGAGGAGGAGGTGACAGCCGAGGAGCTGAGGGAGCAGGACAACTTCCTCCGGGAGGTGATGAAAACCGAGCTCATGAAGAAACTCTTCGCCTTCCTCTACCAAAAAAGTGAGTGTGGAGCAGGGCAAAGCTGCCTGGGGTGGAGAGCGTGGTCCCTGCAGGTTGGGGACCCAAAAGGAGAGACCAGTGGGATGGGGGATGAACTGGGAGGATGCAGTCTGGAGGGGAGCGGGAGAGGGCTACCAGGACGTGGGAAAATTGAGCTGGGCTGCTCCTAAGGGGTAGGGGTGGGAGACCCCCAGCCCCCTCCTGGGACACTGCTCTCACCTCGTGTCCCCTTCCCTGCAGATCGCTACGGCTCCGAGCAGGAGTTCCTCGCCGATTTGAAGGAGATGTGGTTCGGGCTCTACTCCAGAGGCGACGGCGAGCAGGACTCCAGCGGCTTCGAGCACGTCTTCTCAGGTAGAGCCCGCGCCGGGGGGGACGGGGGGCTCCAGGCAGTGTCGAGCTGGGGGTGCTCACCCCACGGTCTCACCTGTGTTTAGGGGAGGTGAAAAAAGGGAAGGTGTCTGGATTTCACAACTGGATTCGCTTCTACCTGCTGGAAAAGCAGGGCGCCGTCAACTACTTCAGCCACAACTTCGAGGGGCCAGTAAGTGATCCCAGGGGTCTGCGGCCGTGCACCAGCGGGGAACACCCCGAATCTATCACAACCCGAATCAGCCACATCCCAAATTGATCACATCCCCAAATGGGGTGAATCAGAGGCACCAGAGATGTTCATATCCTCTCTGGCTGCCTGTGTGGACCCTGGGATGGAGGCAGGGTGGGAAGGTCCAGAAAAGACGATGAAATGGGCAAAAGGGGCTCCAAACCCAAAAGCAAGAGTTTTGAGGTTGGGTGGCTCTGTCTGGTGGCCCCTCAGACCAGCTGAAAGCTGCTCTGGTTCCACCCCTGGAGAGGCCGTGAGGATGCTGGCTCCGTAGGCAGATGGGCTTTGCTTGAATTCCCTGCCCTGTGGCACCCACAGCCCAGTGGGGCTGAGGGGCTGATCCCCAAACCCCCTTTCTCTAGTGGGACACCTACCCCGACGTGCTGGGGCTGCAGTTCAGCTGGGACGGCTTCTACAAGGAGGTGGGCTCTGCCTTCATCGGCTCCAGCCCAGAGTTTGAGTTTGGCCTCTACACCTTGTGCTTCATCGCGCGTCCCGGGAGGGCGTAAGTACCGTGTGTCTGTCTGCATCCGTCTGTCCTCTGGCCCCACAGCCAGCAGTGCCCTCCTGAGCCCCATCAGCAGCCAAGCGGGTCCCCAAGCCCCACACAGCTCTGGGGATGGAGGAGCGCTGGTTGGGGATACCAAGGGCACCCCAGGGGTGCTGTGTGGGGATCAGGGATGGAGCAGTGCTCATCTGTAGACACCAAGGGCACCCCAGAGATGCTGTGTGGGGCTCAGGGGTGGAGCAGCGCTGGCTGGGGACACTGAGGACACCCCAGAGATGCTGTTGTGGGGCTCAGGAATGGAGCAGCAGTCATCCGTATACATCAAGGGCACCCCAGAGATGCTGTGTGGGGATCAGGGGTGGAGCAGTGCTGGTTGGAGACACTGAGGGCACACCAGAGATGCTATTGTGGGGCTCAGGGATGGAGCAGCACTGGTTGGGGACACCTAGAGCCCCCCAGGCCAGTGCCCAGAACACCTGGGCACCCCAGGCCCACCCAGGCTGTGTCCCCACAGATGTCACCTGAGCCTGGGTGGCTACAGCCTGAGCATCCAGACCTACCCCTGGACCAAGTCCACCTACGGCAATGGCAGGAGGTACATCGCCACCGCCTACGTGATCTCATCCTGAGACTGGAAGATGGGGGGTGACCGCAGCCCCACGCTGGGGCCCTGAGCTGCCCCACACCAGGGGTCCACAGCACTGGGCAGGACTGGTCAGGCTGTGGGAGGCGGACGGCCGTGCCCCGGGACCAGCGCAGGGCACTGGAGGGAGCCAGGCGGGACGGCGGTGGCCGTACCCTGCGTGGAGGCAGCGAGAGGATGGAGGCTGCGGCTGCGGCACCCCCCAGTGCCACCGAGTGTCGTGTCCCCCACCGGCAGCAGAAGAGCAGGAGGAAGAGGGGGGGCTGGCAGTGGAAAGGAGCACCCCCAAGAGAAATAAATACTGACCCTGAACGGAGAAGTGTCCCATTCCTGGGCAATGGTCCCCCCTCCCCACCACTTCTGTGCCAGGGACAGGGCAGGTACTGGCCTCGGGGGGCGTTGGGACCCCCAGCTGCTGCCAGGGCCACATCCACCCACATACCATGGGGTGTAGCAGGGGGGGCTCAAGCCCCCAACCCTGGAGCTCCCGGGTACGGCTAATGGCAGGGGAGGGGGGACACATGGACACAGAGCAAAGCCTGTTCCTGCGGTGATAGTTCCCCCTACTCCTCCAGGAACCCTGTTTGGGGTTGGGGGGGGCTGCAGCCTCCCATTCCCTGCAGGCAGCCGGTCCCCCAGCCATAGGGTGGCACTTGTGCCCCATGGGAGGGTACCCCAGTGGGAACCAGTTCTTTGGGGAACCCAGGGGACAGGGGACAGCCAAGACCCCCCAGGACTGGGGCATCTTACCAGGTTGAGCCCCTCGCTGCCCTGGATCTACTGGTGTGGGACAGCGGAGGGGTGGGGATACTGGAAAAAGCAAGCTCCCGCCAGCCTGGGTCGGTGACACCGTCTGTGCCACTTACCCCTCCAGTGTGGCACCAAAACTTGCCCCCTAATTCCTCTTTGGGTGCCGTGGGCTCAGCCTTGCTCCCTGATGTCCCTGAGCCCCAAAGGTCCTGCCCCGAGGGTCCTGCCCCAAGGCTTTGCCCCACTCAGGGACCGAGGAGACATCTGAGCTTCTGGGCCCTTGGGTCTCTGTCCCAGAGGCAGCCTCTCCTTTGGGGCCGTTACAAGGAAATTGGGGTCTGCGGAAGGTGCATCCTCCATCCTCGCCCAGCTGCGCCCTCCTTGGGGGGCCACGCGTCCCCAGAGACCCCCCAACCCCACGCCCAGAGCTGGGGCTGCTCAGGGCTCCAGGTGCTTTTCTCAGCAGCACACGGAGGGGGGGGAACAAATCCAGAGCCCCCTTGGGCAGCGGGACCCCCAGGATGACACCCCCTGTAACTCCATTCACTGCCCCCCAAGCTGGTCCGGAGAAAGGACACCCCACTCTCGGGAGGTGACAAGGACCTCGCCAGCCCCATCCCTGCCTGACGATGCCAGCCCTAATGAGAGCTCCCCGGGTGGCACCGGGATCCCATCATTTCCCCCACCCTCAGCCCCATCTCCCGCTTTCCCCCCCCCCGCCTCCATCCCAGATTTGGGTGGGCAGGACCACCACCAGCTCCGGGCAGCTTTTTGCCCCCCACTTCTCCTGCCTGTGCCCCCCCAGCTCTGGCAGGGCAGGCAGCAGCCCGGGTCCCAGGGTGAGGATGCTGCGCGGCAGCTCCCGGGCGGGAGCGGGGAGATGGGAGCTGCCTGACAGATGGCCGGCTGCAACAGTTCCCGGAGCAGGGGTGGGAGTCCCCGCACCATCTGCCAGGGGTCACAGGTGACCCCCAAACCCCGCCGCAGGGGAGGGGGGCATGCCACAGCTTGATTTATAGAAATGCACTGGGAAAGCGGGGAAGAGGCGGTGCAGGGGGACCTGGGATGGGTGCGGGTCGGTTCCCTTCCATCAGCATCGCTCCTCTCCCCTGCCCCACAGCCCTTGGGTGCAGTGGGGGCTGTTTGCAGGAGCTGTGGAGGGGGTTAAGCTGTGGGTTCAAGCGCAGCCCCGGGGCCCTGGCCAAGGCGGCTTGTGCCAGCTGGTAGATGCTCTCATGGGGGGGGGGGGGGCATTTGCACGGGGCAGGGCACAGCCTGGCTGGGGGATGAAGATGCTCCGGGCACCTTCCTCCTCACTCCAGCCCATCCCGAAGCCTGGAGCGGAGCTGTCGGGAGGCAGCGGGTGGGTGCTGGCACTGGACCCAGTTCCTCCTCCTGGTTCTCCATCCCTCAGCCCTGCAGCATCCTTGATGTCAAACCTCTCTAGAAGGTCTAGAAGGACCCCGGTGGCCCCAGGCATCATGGACAGTGACGTCCCCTGCCCAAGGGTCCCCTGCACCCCACAGTCGCTGCCAGCCCCACTCCCAGGGCCGGGAAAATGCTTTTCCAGTATCCATTTCTGGGGTGAACGGAGGCAAAACCTTGCAGAGAAAGGTCACCCACTCTGGCTCAATTGTAGTGGGTGTAGCACAGGGGGGACTGGTCAGTGCTTGGAGATACTCAGGTGATGCTGGGGGGCGTCTGCACTTCGTCCACATCCAGAAGGAACCCCCCTGGTTGCAGCAAGCTGGCGGGGGGGGGGGGGCAAGGAGGGCTGAGGTGGGCACTTTTGGGGGTATCTACTGGTCTGAAGGAGCCCCTGCCTGCATCAGGGTGGGAGGCAGCAGCCTGCCAAGGTCATACCCAGCTGGCCAGGGCAGGGGGAGTACTGGAAATCCAGCCATCAGTAGGGCTCCCCGTACCCCAAACTCCCGGGCAGAGACTCTGCAGCATCATCCCTCCACCTGAAGGACCCCCTGGTCCTCCCTGGGGCCAGCACATCCCCCTGTACCTTTCTGCCCTGGGGTCCTTCTCCCTTTGGCCAAGGGGGGCAGCATGGGGGGGGGGGACCCTCCGGCTTCCCCCCAAAGCGTCGGGAACTCAAACAAAACGAGGGGGGAGAAGAAAGGGAAGGGCAGGAGAGGGGTGGAGAGGAGGGGCAGGTGTCAGCAAGCTGCCTCCAGCCATCTGTTGCCAGCTCGGGGACTCCGGGCCCCCCCCCCCCCAGCTCCACGCCTGACGGGGACAACGCTCGCTCTCGGGGGGACACACACACACACGACACCGCGCGGTCGCATCCCCCACCTGAGCGCGGCCGCGTCGGGGGGTTTCGGAGGGGGGGTGCTGCCCTCCCTCCGTGGGGCTCCTGGGCTGCCCAGGTGCCTCCGCCACAGCTGAGCTCGTGGGGGGGTCGGGGGAACATTGCCCCCCCTCTCCCTGCGTGGAGGGAACATTGGGGTAACCCCTCGGCTCCCCCCAAAGTCTGTCTGCCCAGATGTGCCCCTTCCTTGCAGATGGGGGGGGGGTGGGTGCAGCGACCGCCTGCAAACCGGGGCCAGGGCTTGGGCTCCTTCACCTGCTCTGGGCCAGCGGGGACTGAAACCCATTGCCTTGGCCCTGTGGTGGAGACATTCCTGATTCACACCACCATGAGGAGAGCCAGACCCAGGGCCCAGCTCTCTGGGTGTGATTTTAAGTTGCTAGGCACACACAGGGTGGTTTTTTCCCTATGTTTTCTCCATTTTTCCCATGCTGTGCCGGGCACAGAGGACCGGGAGGAGGAGAAATGAGTGGGTGGCCATCGCCACTTCCCTCCAGGGGATGCCCCAAGGGTAGGAAGGCTCCCTCCATCCCTGGAGCCTGGTTTGGGCTCCCAACATTGAGATTTAAGCAAGGCCAAGATGAACCCCACCTGGACGAGCCGCTGTGCAGACACTGGGGCAAGGGGGGGGTTTCACTTGGAGTCCCTGGGGGGCTGGGAGGGTCTGCAGAGCTCAGCTGCTCTGGAGAGGCAGGCAGGACACCCCAAGCATCTCCCAGGACACCCTCATGTGCGTGCCCAAATCATTCCCCTGCCCTTGGGCAAGGTGAACCACCCTGCGGGGGGAGGACGGGGAGGTCCCCCCTGTTTTGAAGGAGAGATGCTGGAAATGCAGGGTCCTGGGAGGAGGGATGCTCTGTCACCCACAGGACCTTGGCCCAGCCCATCTGCTGGGTCTCACCTTGGGAATGGCTGAGGTTTCCGAAGAGATCCCTCCGGGATTGATCCTGGCACGGCCCATGGCAGCCCGGGCGTTATATCTGGGCTCTGGACAGTCACAGCCCCGGGCTCCACCACCAGCTCCCGCCCATTAGCGCTGTCGCAAAGTGAGGATGAAGAGGGTTAGGGCTCCATCTGAGCCCCCGAAAGGCAAAGCCTGCTGCATTATAGCCTAATCCGAGAGGCCTTGGGGACCGCGACTCTAAGTGGAGGCTCTCTAATCCCCTCCCGTAAACGATACGGCACTAACTACCCCGATGGGACTCTGGCCACATCTGGTAGGATGTTCCTGCCGGGAGTGCCCGGCGGTACCTTTTGCTAAGAGGATGAGGATGCAGAGGGATGAGGATGCAGAGGGGAATATGCTAAACCATTTACGCCGCGGGCACTTTTTTTTTATCTGCTGCGATCAGATGTCCGAGCTGGCAGGACGGGACCTCCATCTGGACGTGGGGCCCCAGCCCTCGCCTTGCTCCCGCGCCCCGGGGCAGCATCCCTCCTCGCCACCGCCGCTGCGGGAGCACCGCTGGGGTGGTCCTACGAAAAGCCTGGTGTGGATGCATCCACCTCCCTCTCCTGGGGCTCAGAGTTTTAAGGGGAGGCAGAAATGCCCCCCCATCGATCCTCCCCATGCTCTGCCCCATTGCCAGCTGCGACGCTTGGCTCTATGGTGAGGGAGATACTGTCCTGCGTACAGGAGACTCCAAGGTGGCTCGGGAACCCCCTCTCCCAGCCCTGAGCACAAGTTAACAGAGAAAATGACTCAAAACAACCCAGCCCTCACGTGTGTGGTGGGCTCCGTGACCAACTGGCTGGAAGGGACCCTGGGGGCAGCGTCCCTCTTCTCCCCCTGCCCGCCTGGGGATGCCACAGAGAGGGGTCGAGCCCCGTCGCAGTGGGAGTGGGAGGGTAGCCGGGATTTCGGGATGGCAAATCCTTCTTTTACAGTGATTTACCCTGAGAATGAAAGGGGTGGGGAGAGCAGAGCTCCCCCCCGAGACCCCTGAGCCGCCGGGGAGGGGATGCAGGGCATCGCTGGCAGCTGGGCTGGGGGTCCCACCCCCGGAGCAGAGGTTAATGAGAGAGCGGGGCCGGGAGCCGCGGTGGCCGTTGGCCCATATGGACACGCGAGCGGCGGCGGCGGCGGGAGGCGGGGGGGTGGCGTGTGCCGGCGTCCTGCCCCTCATTTGGGGTGGCTGAGCCCCCCCCCCCTCCCCCTCCTCTGGTGCTACCACAAGTCAGCTGAGATGCAGAGTGAGGGCATTGATGCCCCGATTAGGAGCTGGTCCCCACATCCCTCCCGTCACAGAATCCCAGGCTAGCGGGGGTGGGAAGGGACCTCTGGAAATCACCTCCCCGAACCCCCGGCCACAGCAGGGTCACCCAGAACAGGTCCCACAGGGGTGTGGGCTGGGGGGGTTGGAATCTTTCCAGAGTAGAAGACCCCACACCCTCTCTGGGCAGCCTCTTCCAAGGCTCTGACACCCTCACAGCAAAGAAGTTCCTCCTCATGTTCGGATGGAACTTCCTGTGTCCCAGTTTGTGCCCATTGCCCCTTGTCCTCTCACTGGGCACCACTGGGAAGAGTCTGGCCCCATCCTCCTGACACCCACCCTTTAAGTATTCATAAGCATTGATCAGATCCCCCTCAGCCTTCTCTTCTCCATCTGAACAGCCCCAGGTCCCTCAGCCTTTCCCCAGCAGAGAGATGCTCCAGTCCCTCATCATCCTCCTCTGGACTCTCTCCAGCAGTTCCCAGTCCTTCTTGAACTGGGGAGCCCAGAACTGGTCCCAGTCTCCAGCTGTGGCCTCCCCAGGGCAGAGCAGAGGAGGGGGCTGACCTCCTTCCACCCGCTGGCCCCACTCTTTGTGATGCACCCCAGTTTGTGTCCTGTCACTGGGCACCACTGGGGAGGGTCTGGCCCCATCCTCTCCCCCCCCCACCTTTAGCTATTGCTCAGCATCGATGAGACCCCCCCTCAGCCTTCTCTTCTCCAGCTGAACAGCCCCAGGACTCTCCACATTTCCATCCCAGGGATGCTCTTCCCATTCTCCAATAAACACCACTGGGGAGAACCAGGACCACAACCTGTCACCCGGGGTGGGGGGGGCGGTGTCCTAACACCCCCCAGGGCACAGCGAGGACCACGCTCCCACCATCCCGGGGCAGGGATGCCTGTGGGGCTGGCCCACAGCTGGGTCCAGCCGTTGGAGGGACAAGCCGAGGTGGCGTCCGTTGCCCACCCCCCCGAGGTTGGGCTAACGGCCCGGACCCCGCTGGGCCCCCCCCCGCACCCCTCTCCCGCTCCCCGCGGGGACGCCGAGCAGCCAACTGTTCCCCGCCGAGGCCGGCGAGCTGCAGCCCGGGCTAATCCAATCCATCAGGGGGGTAATGAGCTATGAAAGTGCGGATTCAATTAAGGGGGATTGCGACGGAAGGCAGAGCCCGGCGGCAGACGGAGAAAGGAGCCCGCTCCCCTCTGAAAGGGTCCATCTGTGCCGCCGTGTCCCCTCTTTGTGCTCCCTGAAAGAGCCCCCGAGGCACAAAAGCCGCCGCGTCCCTGCCGGGCGCTGGCGCTGCACAAGGGTCCGGGGGTCCCGGCAGCCCGGGTTGGGGGGAGAAACTGAGGCACGGCTCGGTTGAGGGAGCCGCTTACGGCACCCAGGGCAGGGTTTGGAGAGCCAAAGTGCACACCCAGCTCCCTCAATGGTGGGTGCAACCCCCTTTGTAGGTGATGTAACTTGGCTTTGTGATTAGGTGGGGTTTGTGCAGGGCTGCTTGCCCCGGAGATCTTCCAATAGCCCGGCACGGCTGCTTGCCCAGGGTCCCATCCGCACCCCCCCCATGGGGACCTGTGGGTGGCAGGAAGAGCCCCCAGCTTTGGGTTGGC
Source organism: Calidris pygmaea (assembly GCA_003697955.1). Taxonomy (NCBI): domain Eukaryota; kingdom Metazoa; phylum Chordata; class Aves; order Charadriiformes; family Scolopacidae; genus Calidris; species Calidris pygmaea. Next base: position 41,696 of record QJSC01000104.1, read on the forward strand.
CCCCAGGGCTGGGCTGGTCCTGGGGTCACCTGCCTTTTGGTGCCCATCGCCCAGCACAGGGGGGTTTCATGTTTGCTGGGCAGTGACATCCCAGTGTCCCCATCAGCCTCCAGGCACCTCCAGGGCTGACACTGGCTTGGGCATCTCCTGGGCACGTGGCCGGACATGGCAAGCTCAATCTTTTGCAGAAGCCCATATTAAGTCACCACACAGGGGTAGAGCAAGAATTGGGGTCTGTGCCTCAGTTTCCCCCTCCAAGAAGGGCTGGAGAAGGTGGCAGTGCCCCGGGTGGGGGGGGTGTGGGGTCCCCATCACCTGCCTGCCCTTGGCTCTGGGGGCTCCTCCTGCATCGCTTGGGCTGGAAATACCCCCCGAGGCCTCTTCATCGGAGAGGCTCCCGCCTGATTACAACTTGGGAGGGATTGGGCCGGGGACGAGTTTAAAGACGGGATTATTCCTGTACAAATTCTGATTAAACCGTCCCCAAACCCTCCTGCTACAAGATTAAGCCGAGCTCTAATCTCACCCGAGCAGCAAGACTTCGTCAATAACTCCAAATCTCTCCGCTGTTAGTTTATCTGCTGGGGATTAAGCCGGGAGGTTCCTGAACTTGTATTATAATATAAAAATAAATAAATAAACCCCAGCCCACTGTGTGTGTGTGCGTGCTCTGGGCAGTGCCCGACAGCCACCATCTCCCGTGTCTCAGCCAGGGATGGGGCCGAATGAAGCTCCCGGTGCCACCCAGATGCCAGCGCAGGCTCTGGGGACAACCCAGGGCCGCCTGTCCCTGCCTGTCCCTGCCTGTCCCTGCCTGTCCCTGCCTGCGCTACCGCCGGCACAGGGTGGCCCCAGTCCCATCCCCTGACCTGGGGGATGTTCAGGGCTGCCAGCCCTTGTGGGAGCCCAGGCCCTCGTGTGCAGGACAGTGACACGCTTTGCTCTCACAGGACACGATTTGTCACCCGACAGCAGCCCTGGGCGGTCACACAGCCCCCAGCAGAGCAGGCTGTGGGGTGGCACAGCTCGGGGACGGGCAGCCGGGTCCCCACGAGCTCCTCTGGTTGCCCAGGTGTTTTCCACCCGCTCTGCTGGAGCACCAGGGCTCAGGTCCAAGTGACACCCCTGGAAAGTCCCTCAAACGTGATCTCTGAGGCTTCCAGACCAGGGCAGATGGTGGGAGAGGGGGAGAAGGATGACTTGCTTCAGGTGGCATCTTCTGGTGCCCCTGGTCCTCCCCCACCCTGGCCACTGCTCCTGGCGAGCCCAGCTGGGGTGAGACTCATGGTGACATGTGTGTCCCCTTCTCTCTGCATGCTCTGGCTCTAGTCAGGACGCTGAAGAGGGGCTCAGGAAGGAGAAGACCCTGCGAGAAGGGCCCTTCTGCTGCTCAAGCTGGCTCAGGGTAAATATTGCTTGGGTACTGAGGGGGTGACACCTCTTGCAGCCACATGACAGTCCCTCTTGGTCACCTTGAGCTCCCCTCGGGGTCAGCCCAGCCCACCAGGACCCACACCAGCACCAGGGTCGGACCAAGAGCCAGCAATAAAGTCCTTTTGGGTGCCAGGAGGACACCCAGTACCTTCGGAACCAGCGCGGTCCCCAGACCCCATGGCAGGGTGGGGATGTCCAGGAGACCCAGAGTGGCTGGAGAGCCGGGGTGGCCCCCGGAGGTGAGGGATGCTCTAGTGCTGGCCACGACTGGACCGAGCAGATGCTGGGGAAACATTTCCCTTAATCCCCTGGCCCGGTCCCCGCTGAGTAAACACTCTGTACAGCTTTGCAAACAGATTGAACCGTGGCTGAGCTGGAGCGCAGCAAAGAGCTTAGGGGCTCGGCGGAGCCAGCGCCGGGATTTGTGCGAATTACCCACCCCGTGGCCCTGGGATGGGGAGCACGGTCCCATCTCCGCTGGGCTGGGTGTGGGAAGGGGTCCTCGCCCTCCCCTGAGTCCCCGGACAGGGGGGTGCAGCAGGGTGGTGAGAGCAGCCGTGGTTCCCCAGTTGGATACATGAGCTGCATCTTTTGAAAGTTCAGAGGGATTCCCAGCCCGGGACGTCATAGAATCATAGAATGGTTTGGGTTGGAAGGGACCTTAAAGATCATCTCGTTCCACCCCCTGACCTGGGCAGGGACACCTCCCACCAGACCTGGTTGCTCCAAGCCCCGTCCAACCTGGCCTTGAACCCCTTGAACACAGTAGAGGGTCAGGGAGATGCTGGGAGGGCTGGAGCCCCTCTGTTGGGAGGGGGGGCTGAGGGAGTTGAGGGGGTTCAGCCTGGAGAAGAGAAGGCTCCGGGGAGACCTTAGAGCCCCTTCCAGTCCCTCAAAGGGCTCCAGAAAAGCTTGGGGCTGGGGGGGCTCTTGATGAGGGAGGGGAGCGATGGGATGAGGGGGAAGGGTTTGACACTGAAAGAGGGGAGATGGAGCTGAGATGTGGGGAAGAACTTGTTTGGTGTGAGGGTGGTGAGAGCCTGGCCCAGGTTGCCCCGAGAAGCTGTGGCTGCCCCATCCCTGGAGGGGTTCAAGGCCAGGTTGGAGGGGTCTTGGAGCAACCTGGTCTGTGGGAGGTGTCCCTGCCCAGGGCAGAGGGTGGAATGGGACGGTCTTTGGGGTCCCTTCCAATCCCAACTATTTTATGATTCCATGACCTCGAGAGATGGGGCATCCACAGCTTCTCTGGGCAACCTGGACCAGTGTCTCACCACCCTCAGAGTGAAACATTTCTTCCTCATATCTCATCCGCGATAGATGTGCCAGCTGAGGCTGCCCAGGCTCTTCTCCCAGGTGCCAAGGGGACCATCTCCTCTGCTGTGACATTGCCTGGTCCCACACTCCAAGGACCTGGGTGGCCGGAGCTGCACACACACCGCGCTGGGGCTCGGTGGGATGCTGGGCAGGTGGACTGGGAGATGCTGGATGGTGCAGGGATGGGGACACACCGTGCACAGGAGTCACTTGCCTGCACAGCCACGTCCAGGACCAACTTGGACTCATGGAAAGAAGAGATTTGTCCTGGAGGCTGCAAACGTGCGAATGATGGGTGGGTTTGTCACACGCGGTGTCAGCCTGAGGGTCACGGCTTCATGTGAGCCCAGTTTAACCCTCGATGCCTGGTGGGTGCAGACAAGCTGCCTCCAGACACATCCCAGTTTCCCCAGCATTGAGCACGGTGCCACCATGTTGATCCTCTTGGGACCATGCGCTGCTCCTCTCCCACCGGCCCGCACTAATCAGCAAGAAAGTTAGTTGCCAAAATCTGTTGTCCCCAAGGGGGAAAAGACGATTAACTCAAGAATCAACAGTCTGATATTTCGGCTTAGTGGGAAAATCCTTGTGGTTTCCCAAGCTGGGCACATTAGGAGCTCAGTGGCTCACGGCGTTATCAGATTACAAACAATATCAGAATTACAGCTTTTAAATCTGGGGTTTAAAAAGACTTAGCAATTATACAGGTCCGGGCACTCCCCCGCCACTCGGGAAACCAGGGCGACTCAGAGCCAGGACCCTCAGAGCCAAGAGCTGCTCCCAACTGTGGCTTTTCCACTGTTGACCATGTGCCCGGCTGGTCCTGGACACCCCAACTGCTGCCATGGGAATGAGGGACAAAACACCCCTTCCTTGGGGTCTTCTCCACCTGCCCAGGGAAGGATGGTGTAGGAGGTTCTTCCCAGCTGGACTTCTCAGCTCTGATGGTCATCCTTCATCCTGCAGGTTCCTCAGCCATCTTTCTCCCTTCACTATCCTTGTAAAAAAGAGTCCTGGTTTTCAGGCAGCTCCCCCAGGGATGGGGTTGGGTGCTGGGGTGACAGAGAGGGGCTGGAAGGGCTGCTCTGCCACCTGAGCCAACCTCCATGTGGGCCCAGGTGGAGACCCTGGAGTCAAAGCAACATCCAAGAGGTGCCTGGAGTGGTCCCTGCTCTGCCTCCAAAACTGGTGCTCCTCCAGCCATGGGAGTTGCAGGAGATGATGGACCAT
>QJSC01000104.1:45773-62489 GCA_003697955.1 Calidris pygmaea
CATCTGGGTTTGTGTGCACGCGTGCACGGCCGTAGATACACAGTAGGCAGCTGTGCAGGAGGGTTGTGAGTCTGTGTGTGCGTGCACAGATGTTGTACCTCTGTACCTACACACCCATCTCCCCCTGTGTGCACACGTGTGTAAGTCTTGGTGTGGTTTGAAGGTGCGTGTGCATATATATGTTGTGCACACAGGCTGGGAAGGGTCTTCCCACTTCCACGGGCTGCAATGACCTCCAGTCCATGGTACAGACTGGGCAGGGTAACACCCATCCCCAGGCAGAAGCATCCTCAAGAAAAGCATCTCCAGGTAGGTGCATCTTCAAGTAGGTGCAACTCCAGGTAAGTGTGTTCCCAGGTAGGAGCATTCCCAGGAGGAGCATCCTCAGGTAGGTGCATCCTCAAGTACAAACCTCTCCAGGTAGGAACATCTCCGGTAGGAGCATCCCCAGGTGGGAACATCCTCAGTAGGTTCATTCCCAAGTAGGTGCATCTCCAGGAGGAGCATTCCCGGGTAGGTGCATCCTCAAGTAGGTGTAACCCCAGGAGGAGCATCCTCAAGTAGATGCATCCCCAGGTAGATGCATCCCCAGGTAGATGCGTCCCCAGGTAGGTGCATCCCCTGTAGGAACATCCCCAAGTAGGAAGATCTCCAGGTAGGTGCATCCACAAATAGGTGCATCACCAGGAGGAGCATCTCCAAGTAGGCGCATCCTCAGGTAGAAGCATCCCCAGGTAGGAACATCCCAAGGTAGGCGCATCCCCAGGTAGGTGCAACCCCAGGTAGGTGCATCTCCAAGTAGGCGCATCCCCAGGTAGGTGCAACCCCAGGTAGATTCATCTCCAAGTAGATGCATCCCCTGTAGGTGCATCCCCAGGTAGGTGCATCCCCTGTAGGTGCATCCCCAGGTAGGTGCATCCCCTGTAGGAGCATCCACAAGTAGGAAGATCTCCAGGTAGGTGCATCCCCAGGAGAGACATCTCCAAGTAGGTGCATCCTCAGGTAGAAGCATCCCCAGGTAGGAACACCCCAAGGTAGGACCATCCCCAGGTAGGTGTATCCTCAGGTAGATGCATCCTCAATAGGTGCAACCCCAGGTAGGATCACCCTCAGGAGGAGCATCCCCAAGTCAATGCACCCCCAGGTAGGGGCACCCCCAGCCCAGCCCTCCCCCAAAATCCGATGCTCCCCCCTTCCCTGGGGACACACAGGAGCCCTCCTCTCCTCGCCAGCCCCTGCCCTGTGGCTCAGCCCTGTCTCCTCTCGGGGCCGCAGTGTCTCCCCCGGCCCATCTCGGTGCAGCTGCAGCTGCGGGTGCCCCCGGAGAGCCCCCCGCCCTCGCCGGGCAGCGCCAGCCGTGTGCCGGGCACAGCTTGCGGGGACGCGGCGCTCGGCGGCTCCCACCGGGCTCCCAGCAGCAGCCGGCACGCGGGGTCTGGGGAGGGAGAGGCACTGAGGTGTGCGAGGACACGTGGAACGGGGGGGTCCCCACGCGAGAGGCCCCCACGGCCGCCAGAAGCTGTTTGGGGCTTTTCGGCGCAGCTGGGAACCGAGGGCTCGTGGGGGGGGGGGGGGGGGGGGGGGGGGGGGGTCCGGGTCACGCTCGCCCCGCTGTGGGGAGGGGAGAGGGCTCAGACGGGGTGACGCCAGGTCACCCCCATCCCCTGCACCTTCCCTCTGCACGGCCACGGGGGCAGAGCCGACACACGGGGGGGAGGGGGGGGTGCTGGCACGTGTCACCTCCCTGTGTGCATCTATGGGCTGCTCACAAGAGTGTGCACGCATAGACATGCGCGGGAGAGAGCACCAGCACGGCCTGTCAGCGTGCACACGTGCAAAGGGCCTCCTGCGCGTGTTTGTGCATGTGGGTGTGATATTTGTGCGCACGGGCACATCCATGGAGGGGCACACATGTATGCGGGTCTGGGGCAGAGCATGTGTTGACTGGGTGCGTGTTCATGTGCGTGTCTACACGTGTGTGCAGGTGTGTTTGTGACGTGCATCCCACGCGCACCGCTCAGAGCTGGCAGCAGCTCCCTAAATGCACCCACACTCACCCCACAGCCGAGTCCACCACCCCAATGCCTCCGGAGATGACCTTCCCAGGGGGTCCCATGGCCAGTGCTGGTCCCATGGCCAGCACTAGCCACCACCAGCAGCCCATGGAGCCCAGCCCTGAGATCAGAGATCCCAGCTGGACCCCAGCATGGGGGAACTGGGATCCTCTGGTTCCCCCCAGGCAGCGCCTCACCACCACCACCACCTCGCTGGAGACCACAGAAAAGGAGACAACAGCCCCAGGGAGACGCTGCTTGCAACAAGACCACAACTTTATTTGAGCTAAAAACCCAATTCTGCTTTTTTTACAAAAGGATAAACATTTGCTCTCGGTACAAAAGGGAAGAAGCCCCAGGACCCAGGGGCTGGGCAGGGACCTCCAGAGCTCAAGTCATCTCCAAATTCCCAACTCTATACAAAACACCTCTGTGAAACAGGGAGGTTCGGCCGGTGGGACATCAAAAATAGTTGCCTGGATTTTCTTGAAAAAAAAAATCCAAAAAAATAGTTGCATAGCCTTTAAAAGTTATTGCTCATCTAGAAATAGAAGGGAATGGTTGGGAGCTGCTGGGCACCATCAGCCTCCAGATTCCAAGAAATGGCCCTATTAAATACGTAGTTCAACATTAAATATGTAACCCCTTGGTTAAATACTTGGTTTCATCATCAGAAACTAGACCATGAGGGCAGGAGGAAAATAAATTAAATAAATAATGGCTAATAAATAATCCTGGAGCAACAGCACTGCAAAAACCACACGTCTCCACAAAGCTAACTCCAACTAAGCACTTGGGAGTCAACTGGAACATGAGGAGGTTATTCAGCACATCCCACATTTCATGTAACATGGAAGGAAATAAATTAGACACCCCCCCCCAAACACACACACACAGTAAATAATAAATAAAACGGGAAATTAAGACACAATTCTTTTGGCAGGATGTTCTTCAGGACACGGATGGTGAGAAATGACACTACAGACCGTAAGAAGATGTGGTCCTAGTCAGAGTTCAGCTGAGAGCTCCTCTTCCAGCTGGGATATTTGTGCTCTGGAAGATCAACACTCCCTTAACGAGGTTTCAGGAGCCGTGTGCTGATGAACTCGTGGTGGTTGTGGGTCACGTGTGAGGTCTGAGGCTCAGAAGAAGATGGGCAACCAGGCTCAGTGCAGGAGGAGAGCGGTGAAGGGACCATCTCAGAGAAGCTCTGAGCCTGGCTGAACCATGGGACAATACGGTGGCAGTAAAGATAAGGTTCTCCGTTGTGTGGGAAGCTTCAAGTAGAAGCAACCATGTCGGTCTTCTGCAAGTGGTTGAGATCATTCCCACCTCTGCCAGCCCATCTGGCCATGGCTGAACTGGGAAAACCATGACCCATCAGAGCCTGTGGAAGGGGAACTGGTCACCCCAAGGGGCAGGAGGGGCTCGTCTCCACCTGATGCGAGACAGAGGTGTGCCCATACCCCACCACCCCAAGGAGGGAGGAAAAGGAGCCGTAACATCTTGGCAATGGACCATCCCAAGTGCTGGAGTGCGTTCGGGCGGAAAGTCCTGCAGGGTGAAGCCACCTTCACGAGCATCTCTGGGGGAGAGGGAGCAGGAAGCACCAGCTCAGCTTTTGGTGGTGGCTCCTCGGGGTTAAGCCATAGGGAAGGGTTCACGTGGCTCCTGGGGACAGCCTGGAAACCAGTGGGGTGGTACCAGCACAGAGCTGGTGGCAGAGGACAGAAGAGCCAGCTGAACCTCCCACGGTGATGTCCTGCAGAGATGCTCACGAGTCTTTCACCCCGTGGCAGCGATTTCCTCGCTCCAGTTGTGTCCATTCTAGAAACAGCTCCATGAACTTCTCTCTGCGTCAAGAATTTGGGTCTAACTCTTCTTCACTACTCATTGAAGATGGCGTTGAGCTGGGGCCCGGCCACGTGGTGTGGGTAGGACTCGTAGCTCATGTCTATGGGGATCTCGTAGCGAGGGACCGTGTTTTGGAAGTGGGAGGCATGTCCATGTGCTCCCGCCAGGCTGACTGAGGGATAGTGGGCCATGAAGGTGTAGGATTTATCCAGGTCTGGAGACCCATCTTGCTTCAAGGAGAAGTTCCCGCTGATGCTCAGGGGTGGCGTCAGGGGACCCTCATAGGGGGGAGTGGTGCAGTCAGAGGGATGGTTTCCAAAGGAAGCATCCACCAAGCTCTTGAAGGTTGGAGGCTTTAAATGCAGCAGATGGGTTTCCATGGTCCCGTAGGGTGGGCTTGGGAGCCCTGGGGACTGGTAGCTGAAGGAGTGGCTGGATATGGCCGATTCACACACTGGGGACTTCTCTTCATGCTTCTCCAGGAACAAGGTCTGTGGTCCCAGCTGCAGACAGCCGGCCACCAGGTTGCTGGTGGGCTGGGACAAGCCCTTGCAGAGCATCTCCACAAAGCTCTTCCCTTCAGGCGTTTGCCCCGTCTCGAGCACCTCAGAGAGAGCCCAGATGTAGTTCCTTGCAAGCCTCAGTGTCTCAATCTTGGACAATTTTTGAGTCTTGGAGTAGCAGGGCATCACCCTCCGCAGGTTGTCAAGAGCATCGTTCAGACCATGCATCCGCGTGCGCTCCCGGGCGTTGGCCTTCACCCGCCGGGCCCTGAACCGCTCCAGCCTCGCCTTGGTCATTTTCTTCTTCTTTGGTCCTCTCCTCTTCGGCTTTTCCCCATCATCCTCTTCCTCCTCTTCTTCCTCGATGCTGTCGTGCTCTTCATTCAAGCCAGACAACAATCCAAAAGTACCTTGCCTGCTGTCCTCCTCCTTTAGCTCCTCTTTGGAGCCCAACGTTTCATTCATCCAGGTTTGGGTGCTCACGAGCTCTGCCATCTCTTTGGGCTTGGCGTACGTCTTGGTCATTTCTGACCTCTGCAACAAGGGGACAAGGAGATGTTAGGGAATTCCAGCAGGAAAATGGTGGAATGGTGAGGGCACTAGGAACTGGGGTCAAAATCATCTTCTAGAGGCATCAACTGCTTTCTGTCCACCAAGGGTACTTACAGAATTTATTTATCCATCACCTCTTTATTTATCTACCTACAATAACTTCTGCTGAATTTTTTTGGGAGCTACTGAAGCCTCTCCGTGGGGCCCAGCAGCTCTTTTCTAGGGCTCAGGACTTCTAACAATCCCTTTTTGGGGTTATTCCCACTCATGAGTCCCTCCCCTCGTGACTTCAACCCTGACTGCGGGTTGCAAAAGGGAGCGTGAAAGTCAAGGTCCTCCATCTCCAGAGATTTTCCTGCCTGAGCTCTTCTAACCTGAGCACGTTTGCTTCAACCTTCCTTCCCCTCGGCCGTAACGAACACGGTCACACCACACGGACCAGCCCGGGTTTCATGTTAATCAGCCCCCCAAATCCTGTCATCGTGCCTGACTCATTTAATAAAGCTTAGCATCTAAGCAGCTTTGCTGAAAGTGTGCTGCCCGAGCCCTGGCTCCGCGGGCCCTGGCCACCCCATGTGGAAAATCCTGCTTTTAATATGCGTGATGGGGCCCAGGGGCTGGATTAGGGTGTTAATTGCTGCCCACAGCCATGGTATCCCCAGAGGACCATGTGGCCCCAATTAACTCTTCAGCAGAGGAATAGGGGGTCTGTCAGATGCTTGGAAATCTGGTGGGTGAAGGTGGTGAAGTGACCATCTCTTGGACAGGATGGTCCTTCCATCTCTTGGATGGGTCTGGCTGAGGCAGGATGGAGACGGTCCAAAAGGTGAAGGTGGGACCAGGGGGCTGCACCCGCTTTGTGTGGTGAAAGCAGCCCAGAAAAGGCTGCAGATCTTCTCTAAACCCCCTCCAGGCTGCCCTCTGAGGGTTATTCCACTCCACCCTTGGAGACCTACCGCAAACGCAGCATCCCTGCCTGCACCTCCCGTCCCTCACCGGTCCCACGCACCACAGTCCATCCCAGAAGAAAACCAGCAGGTTTGGGGCTGTGTTTGAGAGGAGACCCAGGGTCCTCCCCTGTTCCCTGCACCCCACAGTGCAGTATTCCCATGGAAATGTTTCAGAGCACTGTCTCTTTGGAAATCCAGTTTGAATTTTTAGGGATGTTACACTCTTTCTCCAGAATATTGATTTTTTTTTTTAAAGCGGAGGGAAAGTAGACAAAGAGGGAATTGCCTGATGAAGTCACTTCGGTGGTTTCCCCAATTCCCTAAGTAAGGAGACGGTGGGAACCCACTGCGGAATGGGAAGCTGGTCCTGCCCCTTATGCCTTTCATTTTCAAATGTCTCCATCCCACATTGCCTGAAAGAACCGCCACAAACCCATTGCAGGAAAAAGCCTGCTGTAGCCCAAAAGTTATTTTTCAAGTGGGGATGGCTCCGCTCCCGGCAGAGGGAGATGCTCTCCCTTTGTGTGACCAAGCTCCCATCCCAAAACAAATTGGTTCAATTCCTTCTCCTTTCCTGTAGGACCAGGAACTTGATTTCAACCCTCCGCTGGTTTCTTCTCAAGGGACTCGATGCCCCAGAGGAGGAGAGTTTGTTCAGGACAAAGACGGACCAACTCCATCCCTGAACAGCCACCGTACGAAGACCCTGACGCCGAATGGGGCCACCCAAGGCACAAGAAACACAGAGGGCTGAGGAAGAGGATGCAGGAAAGATGCTGGTACAAGAGCCAGGAACAAAACAGGCAGCTGGGGCTGGGAATCCATCCTAGAGAGGGGCAGGAGGGACAAGAAACCCACAAGCAGACCACGAAAATTAGGATTTGGTTGAGAGCTCTGCACCACGTCCTGCCTGAGAACGCAGCAGGATGTGGCCCAGCTGTACAGGGACCCGGAGGGCTCCGGCTGCAGGGTGGATTAAAAGCCCCACAGCTGCTCCATCAGCTCCAGCACGGCCAATGGGGTGACTGTGGGGACACCGGTGTCAGCTGAGTCCTGTATCCAGGATCTGGGTTCCGGGAGTGCCCACAGCTCCCAGTCCCATTCATGGTCCCAGTTCCAGTCCCACTCTCAGCCAACTGGGGCAGGGGAGAGGGGATGCAATGACATTTGATGGGGGAAAATCTGCTCAAGGGCAGCCCTGCAGCATCCACACAGACCTGGAAAAGTGGGAGGAAGGTGGGGGATGCTGGTTTCCTCCCTTCTGGAGTCCTGGCCCCGGGCAGGATGCGCTGAGGAGGGGGTTGCCCCCCCAGAGCACCGGGGTCCCCTCCCCGGGGCTGCCCCCTCCGGGAGCGGAGAAACAAAAGCCGGGGGCTGTGGCAGGTCCTTCATCACCTCCTTCACCTTCATCACTACTACCCCCAGCGAAAGCCGCTCCCGGGGGTGGCCGGACCCACCGCCAGCCAGTGGCCGGCTCCGGGACAGGGCAGAGCCCCCAGCACGGGGGGTCCCCGCCGGGCTCCGGGGCTGCGGCTCCATCCCCGACGGCTGCGGGGATGTGGAGGGGCGGCTGGGGCTCGGGGCTGCCGGCTCCATCCCATCCTTGGCCCCGCCACCCCCGCCAGAGCCCCCTCCGGGACGGGGTCCCACTGTTCCGCCGTCGGGACAGAGCCCCCCGCGCCGTCCCGGGGAACCGGGGGCACCGAGCGGCTGCGGCGCCCCGTTGGAGGGAGCCGACACGTCCCTTCGGGTCCCCCCGCACCCCCGGGGGTCCCAGTCCGCCCTTACCTGGGCACCGGAGCGAGTCCCCGCTGTCACTTGCCCGGGCGCATGGTGTCTCCAGCCCCGGGGGCGCGGGCAGCTCCCGCGGCGGCGGCACCGGGAGCGGCACCGGGAGCTGCCGGGCGGTTTTGAGAGCTCCGCGCTGCCGGCGGCTCCTGCCCCGGCCGTCGATCCCCCCTGGCTCCTCCCACGAGGGGAGGTGACCGAGCCCGGCTCCTCCCGCCCCCCCCCCCCCCGGGACCTCGACGGCAGCCCCGGGCATCCCCGGTTTAGTGCCCCTGGGTGGGGACCCCCGGTCCCTGGGCATCACTGGGTGGGTGTCCCTCGACGAGCACCCTCGGGTGGGTTTGCTGTCCTGCGCTGGCCAGGGTCCAGTGGGTAGGCACCCTTGGGTGAGCATCCCTGGAGCAGCACCCTTGGAAGAGCACCCTGGGATGAACGCCTTAGGATGGGCATCACTAGGTGACCACCCCAGAGTGGGCACCCCTGAGTGGGTGCCCCTGGATCAGCATCCCTGGACCAGTACCCTTGGAAGAGCACTCTGGGATGGGCACCCATAGATGGGCACCCCTAAATGGGCATCCCTAGATGGGCACTCCTGGAGCAGCACCCTTGGATGAGCACCCTGGGAGGAACACCTTAGGATGGGCATCACTAGGTGACCACTCCTGAATCACCACTCCCCTGAATATGGACCCTTAGATGAGGACCCTTGAATTAGCACCCCTGGGTGGGCACCCTGGGATGGGCACCCCTGGACCAGCACTTTTGGAAGAGCACCCTGGGATGAATACCTTGAGATGGGCACCCCAGAGTGGGCATTCCTGAGTGGGTGTCCCTGGACTGGCATCCTTGGACCAGTACCCTTGGAAGAGAACTCTGGAATGGGCACCCATAGATGGGCACCCCTCAATTAGCACCCCTAGATGGGCGTCCCTGAATGGGCACCCCTGAATGGACACCCCTAAATGGGCATCCCTAGATGGGCACTCCTGGAGCAGCACCCTTGGAAGAGCACCCTGGGATGAACACCTTGGGATGGGAATCCCTAGATGGGGACTCCAGAATGAGTAACCCTGGATGGGCACCCCTGGCTGCCCATCCTAGATGGACACCCCTGTTTTCCCGGCACCAGGACAGACCCCACCACCCAGCCCCCTCCATGGGGGTGTCCCCCAGAGGGTCCCCATCCAACAGGGCATGGCCAAGCATGATGTGACAAGTGACACGGGGCTGCCGGGGTGTCAGACTCGGTTGTCATCACCCTCTGACCCCTCAGCCGGGCACTGCCCTGGTGACAGGGGCACTGAGGACAAGGGGGGGGGATGGGGGGGGACAGGGCCTGGGTGATGCTGGCTCCGACCCAGGTGCTGGGGGTGGGCGCGGGGGCCGCGGCTCCCTCCCCGCTGTAATGAGAGAGCAAAGGGGGAGTAATTAGTGGCTGGTGCAGCCAGAAGGGGCCCGGCTGAACTCGTCGCCGCTCAGACAAGGGAAGGGGCCCCGGGGCTGCACAGCCCCCGGCCAGTGGGGGGGTGGGGGTGATGGAAAAAGACCCCCCCATTAATTAAGGGAGGGGCGTTATGGGTCACCTTACTCTGCCCCCCCAGGACCTGGGGCTCGGTTCCTCCAACCTCGGGGGCTGCAGCCACCCGGGCAAGGGGCTGGGCTGGGAGCCCCTGCAGCAGCGGGGCCGGATGTGGGGGACGGCGGTGACACCCCAAAAGTCCTCCCTTTCCCCACCCCCCCACCCCCCTCAATCCCTGCCTGGACTCAGAGCTCGGCGTCACCGTGTGGGAGCACCCCCCCACCCCCCCCCCAGCACGCGCCAGCCCCCCAGGACTCTCCACCTTAATTTCGAGCGCTGGCAATCATGTCCTTGGCAGCCTGGGATTACAGGGAATACTAATTAATTCATTAGTGGATTCATGGCTTACTGCCCACCGCCGGGCTGGGCCGGGCTGGGCCGGCGGGAACAGATTGTGGCCAATAAATCTGCCTGTTGCCACACGGCCCGGCTCGGTGGCCGCTCCGTCCCCTCCCTGACAGATGGCTCCAACAGGTCCCCGGCACCCGCACAAAGGGGTCTGTGGGCTCCCGGAGTCGGCGGGGGTTGGGGGGACACAACGGAACCTCCCCCGGGGCTGGCGGTGGCCCCCGGATGCCGGGAGCGGGGGTGACCCCCCGGGAGGGAGGGAGGGGGGGGGACGACGACGGGGGCATTGTCTGCCGGGCCACGTGCCGCTGGCTAATCCCATTGTGCGGGGGGCTTGGCATCTGTTGGGGTTACAGGGAAGGGGGGAGGGGGCTCTGGGCCCCCCCCCCCGCCCCGGGACCCGTCTCGCAAGATGTTCCACCTTCCCGCTCCCGCCTCCGTCCCCAGCCCCGGGACGGGGACCTCGCTGGGCAGAGCCGGGGGGGGGCTGTTGTGGAGTGTAGCCCCACCCCCCCCACAACCCCCCATCCCGGGTGGGTGTCGGGGGTCCCCGAGGTGGACTGGCATTACCAGTTACCAGCTGGGCTCAGCCCCGCTGATCCCCGAACCCCAAGCTGTGCCCACCCCAGGAGCCTCCCACCCGTCCTGAGAGCACCCCCCCACCCCCCCACATGTCTTTTCCTTGCGTCCCCCTCGTCCTCGATGCCCCCCTCGTAGCCCCCTCATCCCCCACGTGTCTTTCCATCCCTCCCAGGTGTCCTCCATCCCCCATTTACCCCTCCCATCTCTCAGGGGTTGTCACCCCAGGTCCCCTGGAGTGTCCCCATATCCACCCCCCAGTGTCTTCCCACCACCCCACATCCCTCCCCAGCTCTCCATTCCCATGGGACTTGGAGGGGGGGGGCCTCCAGGCACCAGGTTGTTACCCCACAGCCCTCTCAGCTCTGGGGCACAGCGTGTCCCTGTCACCCTGCACCTTCCCACCCAGGAACACCCTGAGAAAAGTTGGCAGGTCCTGAGCTCGTCCACGTTACCCCCATCTGTTGGTCACATGCGAGATGTCCCTCACCCCAGCCCCCTTCCCTGCTGCTCTGCGGGGAAATCTCCATTGAAAGCATCATCCTTCTCAGATGCTCCACGTCCCAGGGCAATCACGGGAGACAAGAGCAATCCCAGTAGGGCTGGAGCGATGTGGAGGACTCAGGGGACCCAGAGCAGGTCATCCCAACGGCTGCAAGGCTTGCCAAAAGGAGCTAGATTTGGGGTGCTCCATCTCGATGATGCTCCACCTTGGGATGCTCCACCTCAACGATGCTCCACCTTGGGATGCTCTACCCTGGGATGCTCCATCTCAATGATGCTCCACCTTGGGATGCTCCACCTCGACGGTGCTCCACTTTGGGATGCTCTACCCTGGGACGTTCTACCTCAATGATGCTCCACACAGGATGCTCCATCCTGGGGTCTCCACCTCGAAGATGCTCCACCCTGCAACGTTCCACCTTGATGCTCCACCCTGTGATGCTCTACCGTGGGATGCTCCACCTCAATGATGCTCTACCATGGGATGCTCCACCTCAATGATGCTTCACCTTGGGATGCTCCACCTCGACGGTGCTCCACTTTGGGATGCTCTACCCTGGGACGTTCTACCTCAATAATGCTCCACACAGGATGCTCCATCCTGGGGTCTCCACGTCGAAGATGCTCCACCCTGCAATGTTCCACCTTGATGCTCCACCCTGCGATGCTCTATCCTGGGATGCTCCACCTCAATGATGCTTCACTTTGGGATGCTCCATCTCAATGATGCTCCACCTTGGGATGCTCCACCCTGGGATGCTCCACCCGGGGATGCTCCACCCTGGGACATTCTACCTCGATGCTCCACACAGGATGCTCCATCCTGGGGTCTCCACCTCGAAGATGCCCCACCCTGCAATGTTCCACCTTGATGCTCCACCCTGGGATGCTCCACCTCGATGATGCTCCACCTGGAGAGAGGATGACGCTCCCACCCAGACACTCCACCGGGGCACGAACCTGCATGTACAAGGGGCAAAATTTGGGGATGATGAGAAGGGGGCAGGCTCATCCCACCCCTGTCCCCATGTCCCACCGGCACCCCCAGCCACCACCCCCCGCCTCACGGTTCCTCTCCATCCCCTGCTCCCCTTCCCAGCCCCTGGCCTCGGGGGGGGCACGGCCTGGAAGGGGGTGGGGGGGTAATTGCCAGAGTAAATATTGTGAAAGCCGATTGCTGCCCCGCTGCCGGGCGCCCACCGCCCCCGCGCCCGGGCTGGCATTCCTGGGCCTGTGCGGAAACGCAATTACCGCGTATTAACGGGGTCTAATTTAATCCCGGCAGCTGCGCCCGGGACGGCTCATTTGCATGACACTGGGGAATGCAATTAAAGAGAAATCAGGGGCTCTGGGGGGCCCGGTGGGGCGACGGGGGACCGAGGGGGCCGCGGCCAGAGCTCGATGACCCGTGTTTGTCAATTTGAGCGATGGTGGCACCGGGGAGAGGTGGCGGGGGGGCGGGGGGCTGTGACAATGGGGCCCTGTCCCCGGGGTCCCCCATTTTTGGGGGTCTCCCAAGCCCCGTGGGCATCATCCCAGCAGCCCAGCCATGGGGTCCTGTTGGCTGCAGAGGGTGTTTCACCACCCCGATGGCTGGAGAAGGGACACGTCAGGGACCGGGGACACTCTGAGGGGACCAGCCGCATCCCCTGCAGCACCCCTCCTGCCTGCTGCCCACATCCCGCCCCCCCAAAAATCCCCAGGCGTGGGGCACAGAGCAGCCAGTGTGCCCTGATGCTGTGGGGTGCTCTCACATGGCTCTGTGCCTCAGTTTCCCCTCGCCCAGCCCAGGGGGTGGCGAGGACAAGTGGCCCAAGTGGCCCAGGTGGACAGGGAGGCACAGATGGGCTCTAGCCCCCCCGGCAAGCAAGGAGGGAAGGGCCACAACCCCGCTGTCCCCCAGGAGCGAGCTGGGAGCCGTTCCCAGTGTGGCTACTGGCCCACCAGGCTCCTAGCAGCCCCCCGGACACAGTCACTGTGGGCACAGCTGGGAAAGCCCAGGTTTGGTCCCAGTTGCCCCTGGCCACGTGGAGCTGGCAGGGGATGTCTCGGTGTCCCCCTCCCCAGAGCAGGGCTGGGGACACCCTGGGGCTGGGGGACATCTCCATCGCAGGCAGGGGACAGCGTGTGACACCACAGCTGTGCCACCGCCTCCTGCACCAGCCCCAGTGAAGCCAGGACATCCCCATCCTGGGGACCCAGTCGCCGGAGCCCTATGGAAAAGAGGGGTGCAGCACCCACCCAGCACCCTGCCCAGAAAAGGGTCTATGAGGGTGGGGAAAGACCCTTTTCCCAGGGCTGTGGGGCAGAAACCCCCCAGGGCTCAGCCCCGAGGGGCTTTTCCTACTGGGAGAGGGGCTGGGGGGGCAAGGGGGGTCCTGAGTGGGCTCAGCAGCACCAGCCTGGGTGTTGAGGAGCAGGATTGAGCCCACCATGTCCCCTTCCCCCGTGCTGGCAGGGTCCTGGGGGTCCCCATGGCTGAAGGCAGCCATGTGGCACAGTGGGTCCTGTCCCCCAGGGCACCCCCAAAGTGGGGGTGCAGCCCCCACCCACAGCCAGGGTGTGGGTGCCGGGGATGAGCAGTTGGGGTGCGGGGTCCCCAACCCCTGCTTTGCGTCTCCAGGAAGGCTCCCAGGATGGGGGGAATGTGGGGCTTGGAAACATCTGCTGGTGGCCTGGGGGTGCTGGTCCAGCCCCCCTCCATCTCTCCATCACCCTGTGGGGGCGTCTCCAGCCCTTCGCCCCCCCCCGCCACCTCCCAGCTGCCTACGAGCAGGACCCTTGTGTCCTGGTTTGAGAGACACGGGACTCATTTCTCTTCCAGTGTCCAGGAAAGCTGCACTTTTAGAAGACTCTGGTGGCTGAATTGGTGACAATATTTACTTTCTCACCAACTCTGGGGTGCGGGTTTCAAGGTCTCAGTGTTTTTGAGGTGTGGGGATGAGGAGGAGCGAGACCCGGACACTCTCCCCCATCCAACAGGGTTATTCCATACCATGAACAGCACTTTCCATAGAAATTAGAAACTTTGCTGAGGAGTTCTCTCTCTCTCTCTCTCTCCCCCTTGGTGGCTGCCACCCTGAGACCTCCCTGCCCCGGTGCCGGAGCCCTGAGCCCTTCCCTTCCTCCCGAAGCCCCAGCGCTCGCAGGGTCCCACAGTGGCTGTCCCTGCCGGGGGGTCCAGCTTCTGCTGATGGGATGGGCTGGGGATGGTCCTTGGATATTTATTGGTATTGGGATCAATATTGGTTCTTTAGTACTATTAATATTCATTATTTAGTCTTATTTTATTAAATCTGTTCATATTTCAACCCTCGGGTTTCCTTGTTTTCCCCCAATTCCCTTTCCCAGGTGGGGAGGGGTCATTGAGTGAGAGAATAATTGTCTAAACGACAATAAATCGTTGTGGGTCCCTCAAATCATAACACTCTCCTCGCTGCACACCCCCCACACACACCCAGCCCCTCCCCTGCACCCCTTTAATTTCGACAAGGAGATATTTTCTCATATGACCCCAGCAGCCCCCCAACGGGCCCGGGGTGAGGGGAGGGGGGGGCGAGCGGGAGCCCCACAGCTCCCGGAGGAAGAGCCCAGGTCGCTGGGGCGGTGATGGCACCCACGGCCCCGGGGGCCACCGTGTCACCCACCCACCCACAGCCCCCCCGGGAAGGTTGTCACAGGCGGGTGCGACGCTGCGGAGCCAGGAGCGGAGCCGCATCCCCGGGCGGGAGCTGACATCTGCTGGTAAGAAACCTCCGCAGCCGGCAGCGCCGTGGGGTGCCCCACATCCCCCGCCGTGTCCCCGGGACCGCGGCCGGGAGTCACCCACAAATCTGGGGGGAAGCCAGAGTTTGTCCACACAGAGGTCCCGGAGCAGGAGGGCTCCAGCAAACCGGGGTGTCTGCTGGCACGGAGGGGTGGAGGCAGCACTGCCACGAGCAGGTTTAGGGGGCCAGGACATGGGGTACAGCACTGCCCTGAGGTCACAGGACAGTTTGGGGGGACCAGGAAAGGGGGCACAGCACAGCCCTGGAGACACAGGAGAGATTTTGGGGGCCAGGACACAGGGTGCAGCACAGCCCTGAGGTCACAGGACAGATTTGAGGGATGAGGACAGGGGGCACAGCACAGTGGTGGGGTCACAGGAGAGATTTAGGGGACCAGTATATGGGGTACAGCACTGGTCTGAGGTCACAGGACAGTTTGAGGGATGAGGACACGGAGTACAGCACTGCCCTGAGGTCACAGGACAGTTTGGGGGGACCAGGACAGGGGGCACAGCACAGCCCTGTGGATACAGGAGAGATTTTGGGGGCCAGGACATGGGGTGCAGCACAGCCCTGGGGTCACAGGGCAGATTTTGGGGGACCAGGACGTGGGGTAGAGCACTGTCCTGAGGTCATAGGATAGCTTGGAGGGACCAGGACAGGGGATACAGCACAGCCCTGGGCAGATTTAGGGGGACAGGAGATAGGGTACAGCACTGCCCTGAGGTCACAGGACAGACCAGGGGGGGCAGGACACGGGGTACAGCACTGCCCTGGGGACACAGGAGAGATTTTGGGGGGACCAGGACATGGAGCACAGCACAGGTCTGGGGTCACAGGGCAGATTTGGGGGGACCAGGACGTGGGGTACAGCGCAGCCCTGGGGTGACTGTCCCTCCCTCTCCTTCTGCCCCTTAAACCCTTGGGGGGGCTACAAAAGGACCCCGTGTGGGCATCAGCAAGATGGTCCTGGCCCCTGGGGACCGGATTCATCCCAGCAAAGAGCCTGTTGGGGTCTGCCCCAAAGTCCCCGGAGGCTGGAGGTTCATCTGGGGTCCCCCTGTCCCTGTCCTGGCTCTGCAGGAGGAAGAGGAGGAGGAGGAAGATGCCTTGGCACAGGCAGTGATGCTGCTGCCTGGACGGCGACCACGGGCCCCAGATGTTGAGCTGCGGGCACGGCATCGCCGGGAGCCACCGTCTCTGCCCGTTTGGCAACCTCCTCGCCCAGCTGCCTCCCCCCTCTCCTCGGGCTCCGCAGCCAGGGCTCCCGTCCGACCCCCCCCGGAGCATCCCTGGACCGTCCCCAGGGACCCACAGCGGCCAGGAGCTGCGGTGGCACCTGGTCCAGCTTGGCCCTGACCCAGGCGTGGAGATTTGCCAGCATCCCCAGGGATCTGGGCCAGCTCAGGGAACGCATCCCCAGGGAAGAGGAGCCCGGGCACCTCTGCGGGCACTGGGATCCGGGATCCATCTGGGATCCAGGTGACTTTTCTGGGGGAGCAGCAGGGGGTGGACACACACAAGTTTGCCAGGGTCGGATTAGAGCATCCCCAAGGATGCCTGGTCTGCCCGGGGAGAAAGCGCTGCTCTTAGCAGGGAACATGGATTTTCTGAGAATTTACAAGTAAATCCATTAATTAGTTGATGAGCTAAAATTAATTAGGGATGGGTCCTCCAAGGGCTGCTGCTCTGTGTCGGGTCGTTAGGTCCGGCTGACAGCGAGAGCAGTAAATTGAGTGAAGTGAAATAATCGCGGTGACGTGTCCCAGCTGGGCCGGCTCCAGGCTCCACATTCAGACTGTGGCCCCGGGGGCTCCGGAGGGGACCGGAGCCAGAGGTGACGTTCTGGGGACACCGCGGTGCCTCCTGGTGCCATGAGGATGGAGAGCCAAAGACCCTCTGCGAGCCGGGACCACGTCCGTGCCCATCCCCTGCCTGTGGATGCTCCACATCAAAAGACCCCCTGAAGCCTCAGAGCTGTTGGATGGAGGTTGGCCCCCACCTCCAGCACCCCCCACTCCACTTACTGGGAACCCCCCCGGTCTTTTGGGGTCACCAGCCCCCAGGTGGTGGGAGCCTCCTGCCCCGAGCATCCTCGCTCGGAGGTTTTTCTGCTCAGCCAAAGCCGTGTCCCTTTTTTAAGGTCATTTCCCACGATTTCGGGCCAGCTTTGTGCGAGAGGCAAAGAGGGGTGATCCTTTCACGCCGGATCACGGCGCCCGGCACAAACCCAGGAGG
>QJSC01000105.1:2102-12784 GCA_003697955.1 Calidris pygmaea
ACTATTTAACATTTTTGAGGGGGGGGGGGGGGGGGGGGGGGGGGCGGGCCCCAAACCCTTTTTCCGGGGGGGGGGGATCTGCCAGGGGAGGGGGGGGGGGGGTCGGGCGGGGGGGGGGGGGGTTCTGGGCAGCCCCCCCCCCACCCCCCCCCAAATCCCAGGAAGGCGGGAGGGGGGGGGGTCACGTATCTCCAAAGCCTCTGTGCGACTCCAATAAACCGTCTCCTGCACGCCTGCCTCTGTCTGCCTCGTCTCTCCCCCTTCGCACGTGTCTGGGCAGCTCCCGTCGCCACCGGGCACCCTCTTTGCCTCCCCCTGCACCATCTGGGGGGACGGTGGGGTCCCCTCGGCTGCTCCTGATCCCCCCCCCCCCAGCCCCCGTGGACTCTTGGGGTGCCCAATGAGCCCCTCATCCCTCGGCATCTGCAAAACTGCAATGGAAGGGCTCGTGGGGTGGGCTCTGCCTCCGTGGGGCCAGGGTTTCGGCAGCCCCCCCCCTCCTCCACCATGGGGCTGGCCGCTCTGTGGGGTGCACAGAGGTCCCCAACCCCGCAGCGGGGTGTCCCACCCCCTTGGTACAAAACCTGAGCTCCCCAAAAACCGTCACTTGTGCAGCTCTTCTCTACATTCCAAACCTGGAATACATACAAAGCTGGGGGGGGGGTGTGCGGGGGGGCCTCCCTTAAAGCAGCATGGGCAGCCATATGGGGACAGTCCTGGGGTGTCATCGGGGTGGGGACACCCCCGTCGAGGTCCGGAGCAGGAGAAAGCTCAGCATTTCTGGCCCTGGCACCCGGCCACGGCGAAGGGCGCAGCTCACGGAGCAGGGTCCTCCCCCCCCACCCCCCGCCCCCAAACCCCGCACCCCACCAGCGCGAGTTTCGACACGAAAAATAATTACAATAAAATACAGTCATGGCACCCTGGGCTATGAGCTCATCAGATCCAGCGCAGCAGGGCTGGGCAAGGAGCCGGCCCCTTTGATGGGAAACACCGGGATGCCGGGAGGAAACGCGCCGTGACTCAAGGACGTGCCACCCCGGTTCAGCGGGGTCCCCAACTGGGGGACGTGGGGGGGGACGCCAGCCCCCGGCACGGCCAAAACCCGGCTCCCGGGGTGCCAAGAGCTGCTACGTTTGGGGAAACTGAGGCACGGATGGGGCAGCAACGCCCCCCCCTTGTTATATGGTGGGCTTGTGGGGCAGCCAGTGCAAAGCCCAGGGGGCTGCAGGGACGGGGATGGGGGGTGTAACGAGGTTTGCAAGGGCTCTGCCGTGGGAAAGCGCTGGCTGCTGTGGGAGGTTGGGCTGAGTGAACCAGAACCTGTTTGCCCGGGACACGTCACCCGGAGCAGAGCCCCAGTCGAGGGGATTAACCCCTGCCAGCCCCCCCACCCCCCAGCCCCTCGCCCACCGCCCCATGCCCATCGTGGCATCTTGCAGAAGCAAACGTGGCTGCTGCCTTGGCCCCGCCGAGGACCGGGCCAGCGGCCCCGGCAGGTTGTAATTTGCTCGGCAGGTCCCGGCTGAGCTGGGGGGGGCCCCCGGCGGTGTCGGGGAGCCCAGCCGGTTCCCGGGGGGGAGGCCAGCGAGGGGCCCCGACGCTTGGCCACCGCCTGGCCCCGAGCGCTCCCAGCCTGGGAACCAGCCCCAGACCTGTAATTAGCCAAACCGGGGCCGGCCGACGTGAAAAACGAGCCGAGGGCTCTCACTGGCCCTTGACCCGGCGGTTTGGGGACACAAGCAGCCCAGGCTGGTTAAACTGGGGGGGGGAGGATGGAGATGAGGTGGGACCTGGGGGTGGGGGTGACAGTACCCGTCTGCCCCTGCTGCTTCTCGGGGCCCATGCGTGACAGGAGGATGATGGGGCTCCCGTCGGTCTCCCAGGAGTTAACCGATTTCGACAGCACCCAAAATTGCAGGGTGGCTGGGCCGTGTAGGAGGACGATGCTCCCTGGCCTCCCAGCCAGTCCAGCAGCTTTTCGGGGCTGGGAGGGAGGCCCCCATAACACCTCCCCTGAGAAGGATGTGCTGCTGGGGAGCGCGGGGTGCTCCCCGGGGTCCTCCCTGGCCCCCTGTTTCATGTAAGGTGGTGGGATCCAGATGGAGGGGACCAGGGAGATGTTGGGGACCCCCCCCTCCCCCATCTCCATCCCTGTCCCCTGGCTGGGACATGCTGGAGGATGCTCTCAGCATCCCTGACGCCACACAGGAGGGGCTGGCTGCACAGCAAAGCTCTCAAATATATGTGTTTTAGTGCCTTTAACAAAGGGACGTGGGTGTCCCAGGGCCAGGGAGTGTCCTCCACCCCGGAGCCACCGTCCCAGCCAGGCGTTGGGAGCAGGGTCCTGGCTGTCCCCACCCTGGCTAGCAGCCATGGGGTTAAGGCTACTAAAATGCATCTCTGAGGGTAAGTGGGGGCTGCTGCTCCTAGCCCTGCTGTCTGCAAGAGGCTCTGCCCATCCCAGGTGGGGCTGGAGGGCTGTGGGACCCACAGCTGGGCTTTGTCCCTTGTCCCCAGCTCTTACAACCTCCCCGCAAGGCTTCGTGCCCGGGGCCAGGGCTGGCTGGCTCCTGGTTGCCTGGCTGGGCCAGCTGAGGCTGAGCCACCACCAGCACCTCCCTCCCTGCTGCCGCGGCACCCAAGGGAGACGGGGTTCATTGGTTGGCACCCTGGGGTGCTGCCAGGCTTCCTCTGGGTGCCTCGTCTTGGGGGTGGTGGTGGGGTGTGTGTGTGTTATTTTTTGGGAGAGGCTTTTCATACCCCCCCAGAGGGCACCACGGGATGGAGAAACTTGGAGCAGGAGCCCCGCGATGGAGCCAGCGGCCCCCCAGCCTCTCCTGGAAGGGTGACATGAGCCCCATCCTCTGGATTTTGGCCCACCTCGTCTGTCCCACAGCCCTGGCGAGACCCAGGATTGGAACAAGTCCTGTCTAGGGGCTGGGGGCTACCAAAGAGCTCTGACTGGGGGCTGGGGGCTACTGGAAACTCTCACCATTTCATCCCAGTACCCACACTTGCATGCAGCTGGCTGACCTGGCCAGATGTTTTGGGCTATGGAGAGGGACCCTGCAGTTGCCACTGAGGTGCCACTTTGCTAGGTGGGACGTGAACCATGGCTCCAGCACAGTGGGGTGGCCACAAGGCAGGGGTTGGGGCTGGAAGCGATGGAGGGGACACGGCAAACTCCAGCTCAGTGGCTACCACCGAAGCCCAAACCCCTCCATCCCAAAAAAACATGACCCACCATGTTCACTCTGGCCCCAGGAGGTCCCACGGGTGGTCAGGGTGGGCTCAGCCTCTCCCGGTGCCGGGTTTGGAGGGGCCGGGGCAGGTAGGACCAGCTCGGCAGAAAGCCTGCCCCCCCCCCGAGGGATGTGCCTCAATTGGGGTGACTAATCCCGGCCCTTCGCCCCGGGTTGATTGCTCAACGGGAGCGACAGGAGCCAGAGTGTCACCTCCCTCAGCCCCGGGAGCCTTGGCGAGGCCGTCCCCTCCCAACCTGGGGACATGTGGGTGCAGGAGCCGGCTGGATCTCACACCCTGGCTCCCCAGTCGTCCCTGCCCATTCCAGAGCCATTTTCTGTTTCACCCTGACCAGGAGCAGCAGCTGGTATCATCCCCACTGAGCTGCGGGTCCCAGTTCAGCTCCTCCTCTCCAAATCTGGGGTGAGAAGAGCCCCCTTGGTGTGAAAACGCTGCACTTTTCAAGCTGCAGCTCTTTTAGCCCTCGGCATTTCTTGGCTCGGACAGGGCAGAGGTTTCCTGAGCTTCAGAGATCTCTAACACCTTTGGTATCCATCTTAGCGCAGCAAGATACCGCCTGGGTATTAAAATAAAATAAAAGAAAAAAGCCAAACAGCCATAAAAGCTTTGACGGCTCCAGCTTGACCTGCCAAAACCCTCTTAAGCCACCAAATCATTCAAAACCATGAAAAAAGCCACCATAAAATTCACATTTTTATGACCATGACTTCCATCCCCATTTGGGAACGGCGGGGCTTAGAGCCCACCGGGACAGCCCAGGAGGCAAGGATGGAGTTTCAGCTCCGGTTATGGTTTGATCGGCTCCCAGACCTTCAGCCCCAGAGAGCACTGAAATGTGGCCGCGGGGTTTCAGCCAGAAATATCAAGGGAAGCCCTTGGATTTTCGGGAAAAGAACTCAGGCACTGACAGCAGAGAGGAATTTGACTTTTATATTTGAAATGTTGGTGTGGTCTTTCATCAGGAGCTGATCCGGCTAAAGCCCAAGAGTGTGTGTGCCTTCTCCCCGCCCCAGAGCTCCTCGTCTCCAAACCCTGGCCACAAAGCTGGGAGACACAGGAAAATTTAGCTTTAATTCCCTGCCAGGCTGCGGTCCCTGCCAAAGCAAGACCCCGCTCGCGTTTAGGTTCAGGGAGTGGGTGGTCTGTCACCGCCCCGCTGAGGGGCAAAACGTCCCGAGAGAAAGAGCTGCCTTATTTTACGCCAGCTCTTGGGCAAGACGCGATGCTGAGTCTGCATCAGTCTCTCCTGCTCCCGTCTTGGCTGCTGGAAGGTTCTTCGTGTGGACGTTTTTCATCGTCCACCTCGCTTTTCATCGCCCCGACCTTCCCGTTTCATCACGCTGATGGTCCTGGAGCTGCTGCGGGCGGTGGGGCTGCAGAAGAGGTGACACTCGAGTGGCCATCAGGGGGGGAATAACACGGGAAGGAAGCCCCAGGATTTGGGATCTGGAGAAAAAAAAAAAAACAGAAAGGTGGATGATGGCAGACAAGCTGCTGGGAAAGGCCCTACATGCAAACGACGTGCTCCAGCCTCCCGCTGAGTCACACAGGGTCTTTCTTAATCAAAAAGCCTGCAAAAGCCGAGCTTGCAGTTTGGGTGCTCGCTGGGTGCTCCCCAAACCGCCCGCGCTCGGCCCCCGGTAAGGGAGCACGAGGAGTGACCTGCTTTCCCATCCTGCAGGCGCTGGGCCTCGCTCCCTCCAGCAAACGCCGTCTCTGTTCTCAGGTAGATCATAAGAGGGACAGGACGTCGCAAACGCGGAGCCTTTTCTGCAAAGTACACGACGCAGCAGCTCCCGTGACGTTCCCACCAGAGGCTTTTTAGCCCGGGGCTTTGTAGCACTCTGGGTTTTATTTATTCAGGTTCAGCAAACACACAAGATGAAAGCGAGACGAAGGAGTGTTTTATTAAGAAAGAGTCCATCATTATTTAAAAAAAAAAAACAAGAAACAAAAAAAGAAAAACAACCATGATTCTGTCCTCCTTGAGACAGATTGGAGGCTTCTCAGGCTGGATACTCCTCTGAGCACGAGGAGGCCCATGCACGCTCCTCCTACGCAGTAAACCCAGAACTTTTGTCTCAAGTCTCACTGCAGATGAGACAGCTCCAACTCATTTTTCTTTCTCTGGATCTACCTTGGTCACGATGGGGAGAAGGAGACTTGGCAAAAAAGTCAGTCTCCTTTACCTTGCTTCTCTTCTCTCGCTACCCGTGTCCTTTACCTTTGCTCCTAAGGAAAGACCTGGCCTGGCTTGCTCTCCCCTATTGTCTTTCTGCAAAACCACTGCTCTGTGCTGAAGCAGACGAAGCCAAACTCTCACAGGGAGAGGGTCCAGCAGCCAGAGCTCTGCCTGGAAAGGCTTTCACTTGGTCTGAGTCACGGAGATCCCTTAAGCTCCCGGTAGGAAAAGGAGAGGTGTCAAAAGCGAGAGCCGGCGGTGGAAGAGGTGGGTGTGTTACAGATCCATCACGTCTTCCTCCACGGCTTTGTCCTGAGATTGCACATACTTCTCCTGCACGGCAAGCGTGCTGATAACGCAGTAATTAAGGAAAACAAGGGGCTGGGCTCAAACACTCCCTTCTGCAAGGAGCTCTAAACGTTCCCAGCGAGGAACCAGCCCCACATTAGCCTGAAGGCTGGCAGGAAGATGGCAGCACTGGCAGCAGCACGGATCACCTGAGTTATTCCTGGCTCCGGCTGATCCCAGACCCAAGAAGGACAGGAGAATCAATGGTATGGTTTGGACGAGGTGGAACGAACCAGTCCAAGAGAGTGTGAGAGCGAGGAAAGTCACCAAAAGATTCCTCCCACATTCACAGTATCAATTAGCAACAAATGTGGTGGCTTCGGTGTGGACAACTGTCTGCTAAGGTCTGGGCTGAGCCCTTCTCGTCACATGGGTATCACCCAACAGCACCAGATGATGTTAGTAACAACCCGGGCCTGCAAACTGCCCTCCCCACCTCCAGCCTCTCTTCCCCAGGGAAGGAGGAAATAAAACTCAACATAACAGAGGATCGGTGGAGAAGGATACGAGGTGAAGTGGAAATCGGCTCCCACTGCTGCCGACATCAGAGCTTCCAGGCTCCTCTGCTCCTGGTCTCCGAAGGAATAGCCGTTGGCTTTGTCCACCGCCTGCATCACCCGCCGCATGCTCTCCTTATCCTGAAAGGGAGGGAGATGACACACAGGGAAATCCTGTCCTTCCCCGGAGGCAGGAGCTCACGCTGGGCTTCACCGTGGATTTTCTCCGAGGCTCTGGGCCACCCACGCAGCGCCCAACGCCCCGAGGACGCTGCCGGCCTCCCCGAGCCCAGAGGGGCCACAGGACAAGCAGGGGCACCCCACGAGGAGCCCGAATACACGACGGGCTGACACCCTCCACCCTCTCGCTCCCTTTCATCGCCTCTTGCCTCAGCCCATTTGCCTCTGTTGACACTTCTGCCAACTACCAGATTAACATTTTCAGCCCTTTCAGCTCCCAAATGCATTCCTCCCGATCTTCTAATTATTTTTGTGCCCCTTAATTTAAGGACGCTCTAGTTGATGGTTTGCCCAGATTTGAAATGCAGGCACAGAAGAGCTGAATGAAGGGGGAGTCTTAATTCCCCACCCCGGGACACAAGGCCCACATAGCCCCAAGCTCGTTAGCCTTTTCTTTTCCTTTGGCTGCCACAGATCATTTACAAGTCTGGGTGTGTTTTGCTGTCTTCCTCCATCCCCGAGTCTCTTCACAGCTGAGGTTTTTCAGCCCTCGTGGCTCTAAAAAGACGTAACCAGCTCCTACGTATCCAACACTCCTTGCTCTCCCTGCCCCGCTCCTTCTGCTGCATCACCTGGACGTTGAGCGGAACGAAGGACACCAGGCTGTAGTCCTCAATCACCTCCACCAGCTTCTCGTTGAGGCGGCGATAATTTCTGAAGAAGGGGTCCGAAGCTAAATGGTCAAGCAAGTAAGAGAGGTCCAGGACCTCTGTGTAATAATCCAGGTTGAAAGCTGTAGGGAAACACCAAGAAGCTCTGAAGGCAATTTGTAAATTGAAGAACCCAGTGAGATTTACACCAGCTCCCCCACCATCTCCCGGCAACACATCCCCGTACCCAAACAGCTGATTTCCACCTGATGCAGCCCAATTCCACGTCTCCTCCTCACAAAAGCTCTTACCCAACTTGCCGTATTGCTCGATCAGGTCCATCTTGGAGAGGATGTTGACGTGGGGCAGTTCCACGTGCAGCATGGTGGAGAGCGAGGTGCAGAGAACAGAGATGAACTTGCCAGGGTCCGTGCAGTAGTGAGAATCCACCAGATGCACCGCAGCCAGCTGGACAGCAAAGGGACAAAGGGACAGCAGAGGGACAAAGGGACAGCACAAGGTCAGAGCTGCACCAGGTCCATCCCCTCGCTTTTGGGACAGTCTGAGAAGTGGCTATGGGACAATCTGCTCAGACCTGGCTATAACTACATGGACTCCCCCCAAAGGGCAAGTTACCACCTACTTTCTAGCTCCTGCATCTAAAACATCCTCATATATGAGAGCACTTTTAGATATAGAGAAGTATTTATCATCACATTCACAGCCGTGGACCACCTGGGGGATCCAGGACCCAGGGTGGTGGTGCACAGAGGTGGCTGTGGGGAGGCTTATAAGGGGTGCTGAGCTCCACCAGACACTTCAACCTGCAACTGCTCCCCCTTTTCTCAGGGTTTGTTTCTTTGCAGATGAAGTTTCCACGCTCATCTGAAGTCTGTAGGTTTGGGGGCTTTTTTGAGGGTGGGAGCTGGGGTTAAATCTCCTTCTGAACGACACGTCTCCAGATTCCCCACCTTCCCCACAGGAATGCTCCCACACGGCGTACGCTCAGGAGCAGTAACTGTAGCACACCAGGCTCGGCCGGGAGAGCCAATTGTCATGTGGTTTGACATAATAATTAATAATTAAATTAACGAGCAGTTTTGACTCCCTGTGTTTTGTGCAGCTGTAACACTGTGGTCCGAGACCTCTGTTAAGTCGCTGCCTGCAACGCAATGTTACTCAGAGCGCGGCTGAGTCACAGCGACGCTGATGCAGCCAAGAAAAAAAAGCAAGTTTAAAGCTCATGGGCAGGTGCAAGCACTTGGGTGAGCATCAAAACAGCCGTGTAACCGTCTTTTTTTAGTAACGACAGTTTCACCTACGTTTATTTGAATAAAAAGAATTGTCACTGGGAATCTCTGCATTGGAATTCTCAAGCAAATGAACCCGCCCTTCTCGCTCACACCGTCCAGGGTTTGCACATTCATGGTTTGGCCCAAATGCAAAACAAACGCAACGTCAGCGAGTTCGCTTCGTTAGGGGACTCTTCTCACCTGCGCTTCCTCATTTGCATCTTCCATTGTGCAAGAAAGCACGGAGCACGTACGACAACGTGCAGGGCGATTCGGTCTGGCCGCGGGAGAGCCAGGCAGGGCCTGAGATGAGGCCCGAGCTTCTCACAGGGCTCCGCAAAGAGCCCTCGCTCACCCAGCACAGGGATCTATCTCCCCGCTAGAAAACACAGCACCCGTTTGGATAAAACACACAAGGTGTGTGGACAGGACCCTGGAGCGCAGCGAGAGGAAGGAATCCATGTTTCCGCTCAGGATAATCCCACTGCACTAAATCCCCTGAACAAGCCATTCTTTTGCCAGTCCCTCCAAGCATAAAACGAGGCAAAATTCCCCTCCTTCCCCGATAAAGTCATTTGTGCCCACAATCCAAGGCTCTGACCATGCAGCATAAAGCTTCCGAGCCCCTTGCACAAGCACTTGTGGCGCTGCTCCCTGGCACAGGGTCCACGATCACAGCTCCCTGAAGAGCCCAAACCTACCCTGAAATTCCACTTGGCCAACTGCGCGAAGACGTTTTTGAGGGCATCGTGGTGGGTGTAGAGCTCCACCTGCCCTGGGCAGTCAAACAAGTAGTAGTGACCCCTGAACGCGGCCAGCTTCTCCTGCAGCCAGTCAAAGTTGGCCTCCAGATACTCCATGCAGTAGATCAACCCCCCGTTGGGCCCCAGCTTCAGGTTCTCCATCACGTCGGGCAGGGTGATGAGCTCGGCGATGTCCACGGCACACTGGTAGGGCATGGCCTCGTTGGCAGGGTCCAGGTTCACCACCGTCACCTTGCGCCCAATCCTGCCCATGAACTCCTGCATGCCGTGGCAGTAGGTCGTCTTCCCGGAGCCCGGAGGCCCGATTACCACCTGGCCAAAGGCCAGCGAGCTCCCCTTGCTGCCCTCAGACATGTCGGCTCATTTCCTTCCCCTTCTGTTGATCGAGAAAGGAAAAGCTCCCGTTTACCATTTTACTTGCGTTGATACGAATGCGATGGGCTGGAATTCACACCCGGGGAGCGGGTGGAATCATAGAATGGTTAGAGTTGGAAGGGACCTTAAAGATCATCTAGTTCCAACCCGGACACCTCCCACCAGCCCAGGTTGCTCCAAGCCCCCTCCAGCCCGGCCTTGAACCCCTCCAGGGATGGGGCAGCCACAGCTTCTCTGGGCAACCTGTTCCAGTGTCTCACCACCCTCACAGCAAAGAAGTTCTTTCTGGTATCTAATCTAAATCTCTCCTCTTCCAATTTAAAACCGTTCCCCCTCGTCCTGTCACTGCACTCCCTGACAAAGAGTCCCTCCCCAGCTCTCCTGGAGCTCCCTTCAGATACTGGAAGGCTGCAATGAGGTCTCCCCGGAGCCTTCTCTTCTCCAGGTAAGGAGAGGAAGGAAGGGAAAGCCCTCTTGTGCTGCCTCCTGTCCCTCCTTGCCCAGTGAGCCCCGTGTCGGGGCAGATGGGACCCTGTTACCCCCCAGCTGGTGGTGCTGTGGCTGGAAACAGGGGCAAAACCCCACCCAGACCCATGGGGCTGTGCCTGTGGGACTCAGGTCCCTACTCCTGCCCACGTGTGGGGTGAGTTTCCACAGTACCCAC
Source organism: Calidris pygmaea (assembly GCA_003697955.1). Classification (NCBI taxonomy): domain Eukaryota; kingdom Metazoa; phylum Chordata; class Aves; order Charadriiformes; family Scolopacidae; genus Calidris; species Calidris pygmaea. The sequence continues at coordinate 12,322 of QJSC01000105.1, forward strand.
ACATTCCCTCCCTTGCCCCAGCACGTCCCCATGTCCTCCCCTCCATTTCTCCATATCCCTCTTCTCCTTTATGTCCCCTCTCCTCCCCGTGTAACCCCACACTCCCATTTGTCACATATCCTCCCTTCTCCCCATGCCGGCCTGTGTCCCCTCTCCCACCTGCTCCTTCCCCATATCCCTTCTCCCCACACGTCCCACGTCTCCCGTGCTGTGTCCCCTCTGTCTTCATGTTCCATATCCTCTCTTCCCCCATCCCCCCTTTGCTTGCACCTCCTTTTCTCCCCGCATATCCCCCGTCCCCCCCATGTCCCCTCTTCTTCCCCATGTCCCTATTTGCCTACACCCCCTCCTCTCCCCTTATCCCCCCTTGCTCCCCATATCCCCCCCACGTCCCTTATGCCCCATAACACTCTTTCCCCCTCATATCCCTTCTTCTCCCTCATGACAGCCTGTTCCCCCATAT
>QJSC01000105.1:13377-52650 GCA_003697955.1 Calidris pygmaea
ACAGCGCCCCCTGGCGGCTGGGAGGAACGCGCCGCTCCTTCCATCGCCGGGATTCGAACCCGGGACCCGAACCCCGGAATCGGGGTTCGGGTCCCGGGTTCGAATCCCGGCGCCGGCCCTTGCCCCTCCAGCGCGACCCCAATCCCCTTGAAATTATTCCCTAGATTCCAACCCCCCGCCTTAATCCACCAGTTCCCATTTAACCCTCCAGTACCGGGTTACTGGGACAAAGGGCTCTGCCCCCTTCCCCCATCCCCAAAAAGAGTGCCTACGTCAGGAAAACAGCACAGAGCACGTCGGCCCCGCTAACACCCGACCGCAGGGGGAAACGCCTCCCCGCAGAATTCCTCCCGAGGCCTGCCAGGATGAGTCTTTTTTCCATCCCGAGGAGTTTCTCTCCCAGGAGCGTGGGATCGTCACGCCCCAAACCAGGGTGAAGCTGCGGGCCAGCAGGGAGCTTTCCGTGGGGACAGTTACCCCTGCCCCAGCTGGCCCTGTCTGTACTTGTCCTTCCCCTGGCTCTCAGGCAGCCATAAAGTACAAGTTGGGATTTTTTTATTATTTTTTTTTTTCAACACCGGCTGGGTTGATTCAGGTTTTAAACAGCCAGCGGGAAACGCAACACCCTTCCCCGTCCCCCACCCCCCGAACAAACAGGACCAGAAAGCTGGAATGGTTCAAAAAAAACCAGTGGAAAATTTTTCTTACAAGCCTATATTTCTTCCAAAAATAAATATACGAGCTCCACGCTCGAGACCAGGAGCCAGCCTGTGCTCCACGGGAGCAGAACCAGTACGAAGGGTGGGTGACAGTCCCCGCTCAGCGGGACTGGGCCCTGGCGCTCTCCAGAGCCCCCTGTGACGCCCGGACGAACGGCATGTCCTGCCTGTACTTCATGGCAGTGGGTGGTTGGCGCCTGAGGAGATGGTCCCCGCTGTCTTTTGGGTCAGGGTCATCGTAGACGGTGGAGATGAGGATGGGAGAGTCCCGCCGGGGCTTCTTCACCTTGCTGAAAGTTGGCAGTTTCTCCCCATGGTACCTAGAGGGAGACGGGAAACGTTTGGTCAAACATCACGGAAGCAGTGGGACATCCCAACTCGTTTCCTTCATGGGGAAAAGTGGACGGGTGCAGAACAGTAAGGATTCTTGTCCTATTCCCGGCTGTGAGAAGAGCCAGCCCTCACAGGGAAACACAGCACCGCATACAGCCCCCAGAAACCACCCCCAGAGAAGGTAGGGGTGAGGTCCACAGCCACAGCTGGGCTCACTTGAGCTTTCCCCACCAGAATACCAGGGCAGAGGTGACCCCCAATCCTCAAGCACAGCTCTCCCTCCGTGTTTGTTCACTGCATGAACCTGCAAATGGTCCCAGTCCCACTCTTAACACCACAAGCTCCTCCAAAGAGCACCAGACCGTCAGGAAGAGCAGTGTATCTGGCTCTGGAGTGCTGTGACAGGCCCTGTCACCGGCTGTGCGCAGAGAAAGGCAGATCCCTGGGACAGACTTCCAGTTCTAGTTCACAACCTGGTCCTTTTGTGGCCAGTTAGCTGCTGCGTCAGCCCAGAGAGCCTGGGCAGAGGCCCTGAACACAGGTTGGAAGGGCAGGGTTGGGTACTTACCCCAGCCCCCTCTTGCATCTGGGGTTCTGACCCTCGTTGTCCAAAGCTTCGGCCATTCCAGAGTTGCTGCTGCCCAGCCCCAGCCCCTCCGTCCAGCCCTGCCGCTCCAGCACCCTCCTGCCAAAGCCCTGGGAGAGGGGACAAAAAATGGTCACAGAGTTGCTGGACAAAGCCCATCCTCATCTTCCCAGAACCCTCTGCCTCCTCCCCACATCCAAGACCTCTCTTCCTCCCACCCCACAGCCCCAGAGCATCCCCACCACAGCCTTGCCAGTCCTGTCCCATCCCCTCCCGAGCACGTACCCAAAGCTCACCTTGGTGTATCTCTCGAAGGTGCCGATCTGTTGCCCTGAAACAGATCCATCCTCCAATCCATCCCGGAGTCGCTGTTCCAGCCACATCTGGACCGAGTCCCGAGCATCCTTATCACCTCCATCTAGAGAGAAAGCAGCAAGAGTCAGAGCAGCACAGCTCAGGAAAGCTGCTCACTGCCATCATTTCCCCCAAAGCACCAAGCAACAAGGAGGCAGAACCTGTTCTTTTTGGCAACTCTCTCTGCCAGACAAGAAAAACGTTGTTTAAAGTGCACTGACGTCTCGGATGCTTTCAAAGGATGAGAGAGCCAAAGAGTTCCCCATCTGCAGAAATTCTGCAGGGTCAGAATTTCCCAACCTCCCCAGTTTCCTGGAGGGGGTTTCAGCTCAGATACCTCTGTCATAGTAGATGCTCATGTCCACGTCCCAGTCATCCGCAGTCTGCTCATCAAAGTCTGCCAAGAGAAGGAAAGCACCAGTTTTAGTGATGGTTGTGGAAGTCTGACACAGAAGAGCTGTTTGCAGGTGGCCCAGTTCCCTGTTTTCTCTAATAAAATGGGAAGGAAACTGTATTAAAGACTCTGCAAACCACAGCGCTTACACAACAGGCTGCCAGCAGGACCACTGGGGTCTCTGGCGACTGGATTGAACCACTGCAGGTTTTGTGATCAAGGGAAGGTTTAAAAAGCGTTGGCAAGATGCCCGTATCTGTGGTTGATCTGGAACGCTCGTACAGGGTTATACCTGATTTACCTGCAGGGCTGGGCCCCCCAGCTCGTGGTGGTTAAGTTTGTGGCTCAGGGACACAAACGTCAACGTTACCTCCATTTTTCTCCTGCCAGTACTGAGCGTCCGTGTAGAAGACAAGGCCAGAGCCGCCTTTCTCCCACTTCAGCTCAATCTCCTCTTCAAAGAGCCGCTCCTCCACACGGTCCTGCTTGGTCACGTCCTCGTGCAGAGCCTCGTGGCGCTCCCACTCCTCGCAGGTATCGTTGTCCTGCAAAGGAGCCGGTGAAAGGGGGGTGACACCGAGCGGGCACGGCCTCCTCCCCGTTTCCCTGACCCTCGCGGCCCATCGCAACGCCCTCCCTCCGAAACAGCTTTGTCGACAGGGCTCGTCTCAACCTGCTGTTTTCAGGCACTAACACGACCGGCACCGATGACCTCATTCCCCTGACTAACGCCATCTCCAGAGTCAGCAGACAGAAGTGGTGAAAAAAAAAAAAAAAAAAAAAAAAAAAAAAAAATACCACATCACACCCACTTCACGGCATGCTTTCAGCAGCAGCGTACCGCATCTGCAACGCAAAGATGCCCATTTAAGGAGCAGGTGTGCTGTACGTAAAGTCAGCACCAGCAACAAATTAATTCCACTCGAGTTGATCCCTAAAGAGATTGTGGCGGTTCCAGTGAAGCAGTTCGCTGGCACAGACACGGATCAGACTTGACAGCTTTACTGCTGCCTGCCCGGTTCTGGGCAGCGCCCTCCAAGGAGAGACATTAACCAACTAAGGAACAGCCAAAAGATCCAGGAAACAGCCTGTGAGAAACGACTAGAGGAGTCTGTTTAGACTGGAGAAGAAAAGACTGAATAAAAAGTTTGTCGAGGAGGGAACAAAGCCTTCTCTGTGTCCGCTGTTGCTAGGAGAACCTAATGGGATAAAATTGCAGCAAAGATTTGGCATCTAAGTTCATGCTGGTAGAGCAAAGAACGGGAATGGCTTGCCTCGGGATTGTGCTGCCTCTGTAATGACAGAGGATGGTGAGAACAGGCTAGACAGGCGTCTGTCAGGTGGAGGGAGCGAGATAGTCTCCGGAGAGCCTGTCCAGCCCAGTTTTCTAGAAGTCTTTGTCATGAAAGGCATTTTTCTCAGAATGACTAACTTCAATCGCTGGAGCATTCAAGGTCAACCATTCGTAGAGCTCTGCCTGTCATTTCCAGCACACCAACTGCTCCCTAATCTCTGGTCGCCTCATCTACAAGCAACAGCAGAGCTGGGCCAACCTGCCGTGCAGCAGGGCAGAGATCTGCTCCGGCAGCACCACTCTCTGCCTGTGCTCGCTCCTCTGGACCAAATCCTTTGGCCTTGACCCCAACCAAGCCCTTTGGGCTCAACCCCCTACAACCAGCTTGATTTGGACCAGCAGTTTTGGAGGCATTAATGCCCACGCTCTTCATGCGCCAAGAAGCTCAGTGCACAACGCCATTAACGACCATATTTTAACACCAATTTTACACAAGCAATTAATGCAATACAATTAAAAGATTAAAAATAAACTCTAAGTGAATTATATCGGCTCTCCCAGCTTCACAACTACAATAGCTAAGCTTGGATGGTGCTAGAAAAATCTACTTACATCATCCGAATGTGACTCCTCTGCCTCCTTCTCCTGCCCCTCCTCATCTTCCTCAGCGCTGGCTGGGTGAGTCACCTCAGATGTTGCCACAGGCCCCTCTTCCTCTGTGATCTCATCCCCCGTAGCAGTGTAAACCCTTTCTTCTTCTATAACTGTCTCAGTGTCCTGGTATTCAAAAGGTACATTCCCATACCTACGGGATGAGCCTGTCTTTGGAAAATCCAGCTGCAATTTCTTGATAATCCGGGGAGGCAGCCTGCAGGCCCGGATCAGCTCCAGAAAAACTTTCAGGGGGGTGCCCACATTCCCGTAAGGCATGAAGGAAGGGGGGTTAAACTCGGGCAGCCGCTTCAAGTCTGATTCTGTGACAGATTCGCCTGCGGCCGTCTTGTCCTCGCCGCAGGGAAACGCCTCCGTGCCTGGAGGAGAGAAGGAATAGTTTTGCAGGGGAACACACGCTCAAAGAGAGAGGGGTAAATTAGGGCCCTCCCAGACAGAAGGGGGACGAGCAGGCCCCAAACCCACTCTTATAAAGTATGTTTGGGTTGGAAGGGACCTTTAAAGTCCAACCACCCCTGCAATAAACACAGACATCTTCAACTAGACTTGGCTGCTCAAAGCCCCGTCCAACCTGACCCTGAATGTTTCCAGGGATGGGGCAGCCCCAGCTTCTCTGGGCAACGTGGGCTAGGCTCTTACCATCCTCACAGTAAAGAATTTCTTCCCCAGATCTTATGTCAATCTCCCCTCTTCCAGTTTAAACCCGTTCCCCCTCCTCCTCTGGCTTCCCTCCCTGATCCAGAGTCCTTCCCCATCTCTCCTGGAGCCCCCCTTCTTTAGGGACTGGAAGGGGCTCTAAGGTCTCCCCGGAGCCTTCTCTTCTCCAGGCTGAACCCCCCCAACTCTCTCAGCCCCCCCTCCCAGCGTCGCCGTGACCTCCTTTGGCCCCACTCCAACAGGTCCCTGTCCTTCTGATGTTGGTGGCCTCTCAGCTGAAGGCAGCCACTACAAAGGGATCTCATCACAGCAAAGTAGAGAGGTAAGGATTTAAGGCATTAAGTAAATTCCGTGAGGGGTTTTCACCACCCGGTGCCCTCAGGTTTCCTGCCGGGACCCGCAGGACTGGGATCCGGTGCCCAAAGCGTCCTCCGGACCCTTCCAGGCCCGTCAGGGGAGGCCGGGCCTGGACCCCCCGGTGCCCGCTCGTACCTGTCCCGCGGCTGAGGCGAACTCTGCGGATGAAGCAGCGGCCGGGCAGCGAGGCGCCGCCGGGCCCGACCCAGCGTTTGCCCGAGTACATACGGACGAAGCGGCGGGCGCGGCCGGGCTTCACGGCCACCAGACAGGAACAAGTACGCGGCGCCGCGGCCTCCTCCCCGCCGCCCGCCGGCGGGCGCTCGGGGCGGTGGCGGTAGTGGAAGCAGAGGAAGCCGCCGGCTTCTAGGAACTGGCTGAAGTAGGCGCGGAGCTGTGCGGAGCGCAGGGCGGCCGGGATGCCGCTCACCAGGCAGTAACGAGCGGCGGCGGCGCCGCCATTACCGGCGCTACAGCTGGGCGCCGCCATCTTGCCTCAGCGGGACGGCGCGTCACGGGCAGCGCGGGCGCGCCGTGATGACGTCAGCCGCCGACGCGGGGAATGGGCGCCGCCTGGTGGCGGGCGGGGCGCGGGAGGGGACGGAGGTGGCCGGGCCCCGGGAGGGTCACAGGACCTGGGGAAGGCCAAGCCTCGGGGTGGGGGTCACAGGCCTTGACACCCTTGTCAGGGGGTGGCGAGGCCCCAGTGGAGGCCACAGGCCTTGGGAGTGGCCAGTCCCTCGGGGGAGTCGCAGGCCGTAGGGATGGCCAGGCCCTGATGGAGGTGACAGGCCTTGGGAGTGGCCAGGCCTGGAAGGGTGGGGGTGACAGGCCCTGGGGGTGGCCAGGCCACAGTGGAGGTGACAGGTCTTGGGAGTGGCCAGGCCCAATGGAGGTGACAGGCCACAATGGAGGTGACAGGTCCTGGGAGTGGCCAAGTCCCAGTGGAGGTGACAGGCCCTGGGGGAGTCACAGGCCTTGGGGGTGGCCAGGCCCAATGGAGGTGACAGGCCCTGGAGGTGGCCAGGCCCAATGGAGGTGTCAGGTCTCGGGAGTGGCCAGGTCCCAGTGGAGGTGACAAGCCCGGGAGGTGGCCAGGCCCAATGGAGCTCACAAGCCTTGGGGACAGCCAGGTCACAGGCCCTGGGGCAGTCTCAGGGCACTGGGGGTGTCCAGGCACCCCCCCATAGCGTTCAGTGCTGCCCTGTGTGAGGGGTCCTGGCCTTGCCCTCGTGGTAAAGTCCCAGCGCTGTGTGTCCCACCCTGGAGGGGTGGCCCTGAGGTGACAGACCAGTCACGGCAGTGACCACGGCCAGTGCCACAGGTGGGTGCCATGGCGGCTGGGGGAGCCCACAGTGTCCCCAGGGGCTGGTGGGAGCGGGGGCAGGTTGGAGACAAGGGGGTAACTCCGGCAGCGGGGCTGTTTGGCACCCCATGTGCCGTGACTCAGGTGTGCGTCACCGCGCTGCGTGGCTCGGGGCTGCCCGTGGGGCCTGTGGGAATCATCCCGTGACTCAACGCGCTCCCTCCCCGTGGAAAATGGCTGTCACGGGGCTGAGATCACCTTTGGAAAGCCGCCTGTCACCGTTTGGTGGCTCCGGTGAGAGGCGGAAGGACAGACTGACGAAGCAGTCCTTGCTCCCCACCGCGCTGCTGGCTAAAATTTGAGGTGTTTCCCTGGGTAGGAGGGTGACGGGGCACGGGGAGGCTTCGTGCAGCTTTACCCGACACCTCGGCTGGGTCGGGCACGGCAAACGGGATGCTGTCGGTGCCTGTCGGTGGCTTCGTGCGTGTCCGGGTGAGTCAGAGCATCCACCCCTGACACTGCCCTGGGGCGAGGCTCAGCGCCCAGAAGAAGGCACCAGGAGGGGCTGCGATCCTACTGCCTCTGGAAATTTCTATCTGCTGGATAGAAAACCCCCCCAGAGGGGGAAGTTTTGTGCCGTGGGGCTGTTCATCAGACACCTCCGACATCCCAGTGCTCCCTCCTCATGGTGAGGCAGACGGATTTTTATGGAAAGATCCTTTTCCTTCAAGCATCCTTCCCACCCTGGGCCTGCAGCCGGTTTTTCTAACCCACCCCCCCCCAGAGTTACCACCACCTCCAAAAAGCCACCACCACGTTCCAAAATGTAAACCAGTTTATTAAAAAAATAATTTACTGCATCTTATATACAAACCACAAGAACATTGGCTTAGAAAATACTGACATTTAACTTGTTGCAGAAGCTATGGGCAGGAGGGGCAAGCTTTCCAGGCTGTCACTCGAAGTGGGGAGACACGTTTGGTTCTACCACTAAACCCCTCGGTCTCCGCAGTGTTCACAGCTCGGGGGTTTCAATTATCGTAGCGCAAACGAGGTGAGCCCCCCAGCCCAAGGTGATGGGCAAGAGGTTTAGGGGCTCTGCCCTGTGAGCAGTTCTGTTGTTGTATTTCATGGCATTACGGAGAAAAGACACAATCTGAGGAAAGGTAGGGGGGGGTGAATCTGCACACCCCCTGTAAAATTTCATACTCTGTTTTTTTCTCCTCTTGGTGCCTGAGGAAGATCCTTCATCAATATTTGTAGAGATTTCAAGCACAATAGAACAAGAGCAAGACTTCACCTGGAGCTAATTCCATAATGTTGGCATCGGGAAAGCGATCCCACTGAAGACACGCTACTCGCCGTGCCCAAAACACCGCGGAATCGAGCTGTTAGCTGAGGACAAACCTCGTCTCTTGGAGTTAACAGCAAAATGCACGTTGATTTAAATGGGACCAAGGATTCATTGAGTAAAACCTGGGACCGGGCTCTAACATGACCTGCTCTGGGGCCTGGTTGCAGGCGGCTGAGCCGCTCCGGCTGCGAACAGGGAAAGAAAATCCCTCACCCACACACGGGCTCCCTGAAACGGAGACCGGCACAGGAGGAGCAGGAGCTGCTGTAAACATCTGCTGAACCAGAGCCCTTTCTCCTGGCTGAATCGTGCAGTTCCCCGCGGAGTCCAGAGCGTCTGTCTGGCTAAATCCCCGCTCCCAGATTTGCTCTGCCGCCCGGCAAAGCGCGGGGAGCACCCAGGGGGCTGGTGGCCCAGCGCGGCTGCTCAGCAGGCCACACGTGCCACCGGAGCCAGCTGCCTGCCGGTTATCTCCTACAGCATTTCCGCGATGAGCTCCACGATGTCTGCGTCGCCGATGATGGGTCGGAAGAAGAGATCCGTGACGAGGGAGGGAGGGATCGATTTTAAGGTGGAGGAGATGAGCAAAATGTGGGCAAAGCGACCCTGGTCCTCGGGGTGCAAGGGTTGAAGGACCTCCTCAAGAGCTCTCTGGGCTTCCCGCTGGAGGTTCTTGATGTACAGGGAGGCCCTCAGCCCGGGGATGTCTGCCGAGGGAGAGGAGGAAAAGGCGGTGATGAGAGAGGCTGGAAAACAGCCCCAGGTTTCTCCCCTTCCCATCCTTCCCCTTCCCCATTTCTCAGAAGGGATCTCTGAGACCACGCTAACGAGATACACGCAGCACTACCGAGACGTAGCTATTCCAGGGCTGCTGTTTGAGGGAGGAATAATAGTTAACTGGACAAACAAATCCTTTACAAAGCAAATCCCGGGATTCTTTATTGTCTGCAGGGCAGGCAAAGGTCTCTGGCTTTTACCACTATGATTTACATCCCTCCTCCCCGCTTCCTGGGGCATTTAGTAACCCTCAGCGTTAAGGATAAGGTAATCAGCCTGCCCCGCTCTCACGCCTGCCCGCGCTCTGAACGTCTCCGAGCCAAGGGGCACGTGTTCAGGTGCTGCACTCACCGGGATTGAAGAGAATGGCTCCCTTCAAGTAGGCGTACTCCTTGGTGCTCAAGTCCAGGCTCCAAAAGGTGTTCAGGCAGCACTGCAGCCGCTGCACGGCAGCCAGCGTGGGCTGCGTCCTCTCGGGCTCCTGCCCTTTGCTTTGGCCATCGAGGAGGATCTTCTTGAGCATGCTGGGGGCTGGGGTCTCCATCACCTCGAAGGTCACCATTTCCTGGGCCAGCCCCAGGAGGAAGAGGGGAACCCAGCAGCTGTCCAGCAGCAGGAGTTGATCCTCTCGCGGCAGCAGGTAGAAGGAAGGGAGGTTTTTCATGAAGCTGATGGTTTTTACCAGCACGCTGGAGGCCGCCCGGCAGGTGAGGTGGGGTGTGCGGAGGCAGACGGTGCGGCGCTGGTGGCAGAGGCAGCGCTGCTGGGCTGGGCTGCGGCCGCCCCGGCTGTGGTTGAGGTTCTGGCTGAGGAGGGTGTAGAGGATGGCGGTGCGTTTGTCTTCCCTGTGGCACTGGCACCTCTCACAGTCCATGTCCATGCCACTGGTGGTCATAACTGAGCCGGGTGGCCGGATCCACGGCAAAACTCAGCTCCTGCTACAGTTGAGAGATGTAAAAGCCCTCCCAAAGCCTCCGGTGCAAGCTGGATTCTCCCTCTCCTCCCAGCTCTGCCAGGCCACAGCTGCTCAAACCAGCTCTTATAAGGCTGGGCCACCAGTGAAACACCCCTCCACAGCCTTGACCGCTCTGTGATTAAGCGGTCCTCATTATAAAAGAAAAAAAAAAACAAACCAGCAGCCAGCCGTCCCCGGACTGATTGGCTGGGGCCAACGAGTTCTCCATGTGGCGTCAACGGCCGTTTTCTCAATGAAGAGTCAGTGGCGCGGGGAGGGGGACAGCGGGTTGGGCGGCCTTATCGCGATTACCCAAACAGTATAAATAAAGTCATTAACCCGGCCTGTACCATGGCACCAAGGCCCCACGCTGTCATCGGGCAGGTGTCACTGCCAGAGGGTTCACACACACACACACAAAGAGGGCACTCGTCTGCGCCCTGCGTTCAGCGGCCTTGGAAAAAGCAACCTGGAAGTCATTTTATCAGCGGCTGTTTGCCTAACCTTGCTGACAGGAGACTGGTGTTGTTACGGTCAGGGAAGGGAACGATGGACTGTAGTAGGCAAACCCAGGCAGGGCCCATCGGTTCATGTCTCCCTGAGGAAACGCAGGTCAGGGGAAGGGCAAATTCTTCGATTTTTCACCTTGAATAATAAAGGTGGATGAGGAATTGGCTGGGTGGCCACAGAGTTGAAGTTAACAGCTCAACGTCCAAGTGGTGACCAGTGGCGTTCCTCAGGGGTCGGTACTGGGACTGGTGCTGTTTAACACCTTTGTCGGTGACATGGAGAGTGGGACTGAGTGCACCCTCAGCAAGTTTGCTGAGAAATTCTTTGGTGTGAGGGTGGTGAGAGCCTGGCCCAGGTTGCCCAGAGAAGCTGTGGCTGCCCCATCCCTGGAGGGGTTCAAGGCCAGGTTGGAGGGGGCTTGGAGCAACCTGGGCTGGTGGGAGGTGTCCCTGGGGGTGGCACTGGATGGGCTTTAAGGTCCCTTCCAACCCAGACCATTCTGTGACAGAGCTTGCACAGTGGAAACGTTCTATGAATTACCTGGTGGTTTTATCCGTTGACCAGCAGGAATCGAGAAGCTTCTCGTCGCTGATCTCCGGGGGCGGGGGGGGAAGCTGGTGGCCGGGTGAGGGGTCCCCCCGGGGCCGGCGGTGCCTCAGCCGGCGACAGGCCGGATCCAGGCCTCGGCCCGCCATGGAGGCCCGCGCCCGGACGGCCCGTCGCTATGGCAACCAGACCCCGCGCCTCGCGTCCCGCCTCCCACCGGCGGATTGACCGCGGCCGCGACCAATCCCAACGCCCGTCTGCGCCGCTCTCTTCGCGGATTGGTCGGTAACGGGAAGCCGGCGCCCACTTCCGAGCGCGCCGCTTCCGCTTCCGGGCGCCGGCGTGAGGGGCTGAGGAGGTCGGTGCGGCGGCGGTGGCGGCGGGCAGGATGGGGCTGAGCGCGGAGGAGGCGGCGGAGCAGGAGGACCGTTTCGACGGCATGTTCCTCGCCATGGCCCAGCAGCACCAGGGCGGCGTGCGCGAGGTAGCGCCGCCGGGCCCAGACCCGGGAGCGGAATGGGGCGGCGGAAGCTTTCCCGTATTCCCGGGGCGGGGGGATGGGGGGGGATGTGTGGGTGGAGAACGACGGGGAGGAGCGAACGGAGGTGGTGGCGACCCGGCCTCCCCCCATCCCGGCCCTCCCCGGGAGGTGCGCGTGCGGCACGGAAGCACGTGTCCTCTGCGCCGCCCCCCTCCGCCCCGTTATCGGTGATAACGGGGAGAGCGGAGGACGCGCTAATTATTTAGTGTGAGGCTAATGAGCAGCTGTGGCCTTGCACCCCAGCTCCTGCTGCCCCCGGGCCCCCAGCGCTCGGTTATAGCAAAGAGAAACACCGCAGGGTTGGGAGGGGGACCGAGTCCCCCAGCCCCGGTTTCCCGGGCCCGCCACCCGGTAGGCTCCCTCTGAGACACTCGGCCATGGAGTGTACTTGAACGTGAACATGGCTCCCCTCCGCCTAGGTGGGGTTTTGGGTGGGCTGGAGGGTGTGTGAACATCCCACACTCAAAAGGTTTGGGGAAATAGTGCTTATAACAGCTCCTCCTGCTGTGCTGGAACCTCTGACATACTGACAGGAGAGAATTCCTGGGGGAAAAAAAAGAAAAAAAAAAACAGAAAAAAAAAACAAATAAACACACCACAAAATATAAGCCAAGTCCATCGAGAGGATGGGTTTCTGTTGGGGGATGCCAGTTCACAACTGCTACTTCATCGGTGATATCTGTCAGGAAACAAATTTTAGTCTTCTTTAAAAATAAAGAGGCCATGGAGATGGGGAGGGCGAGTTTGCACCCGGTGATGCACTGGTTTGGGTGTGCTAAAAAGCAAAATATGGTATACATATATATCTGTGTACCTGCATGTGTACGTACATTCCCAAATCCCTGCCTCAGATGGATCTAAAGAACATCCTGGGGTGTTGGAGTAGGTGTTCATTCAAGGTGACCCGATAATAAAATGCTTGCCCTTTCTTCAGGTAAACCACACAAACGCCCCTTTTGAAAACTGGGAATCCAGGAGCTGGATCTCCACTAAAGCCACCGGATATTTTCTGGGGGAAACAGACACAGGGCTGATTTCAGCAGGGTCTTGGCACAGACACACAGCGGGAGTACAAAGAATAAAGGCAGCTCAGGAGACACGAGGTGGCTTGGAGTGATCTGGTCTCATTACTCTGTGTTTTTTTCCCTCTCTTCCCCTTCTCCCACCCCCCTCCCTGTTTCCTCTACCAGCTTGTGAACACGTTCTTTAGTTTCCTGAGGCGTAAGACGGATTTCTTCACCGGTGGAGAAGATGGAGTAGCAGAGAAGGTAAAAAACCCAAATCCTTAAGTTTTTATGGCTTCTAACTTTCATGCCACCCACGTCTGTGCCACGCTAAGACTTCCCCGCCTGAACAACTCAGAGCACTGTAGTGTCCTTGAGGATGGGCAACTCGTGATGCTGATGAAATGCCATCACTCAAGCAAGGTAATAACGCGCTGCCCCTATCTGAGGCGGGGCACACACGATTGCTTGTTCGAGTGGTACCGACGGAGCGGGATGGTTTTTTTTCTTGCCACGCTCTGGCCAAAGGCTTGTTTGGAAAGCAAATCTGGCAGACGCAGTGACTTAACGGTGACAGACACCGCAGTGGTGATAACCCCAGGTTACCTTGTTTGTTCATCTCAGAAAAAGCCCAAAGTCCACAGCTCTGCGCATGCGGCTGCACCTTTGTCTCAGGGCTGGGGTTACCTGCGCGGAGCGAGCCTGGGGGTCCGGGTGGCCTCACGGGCAGCCTGAGCATCTCAATTCCAGCAGGTATTCCTCACCCAGCTCCAGAGCTGAAAAACTAAATCGTGTCACCGTCAGGAAATAAGAACCAGAGCATTCAAACACCAACTGACTAGACTTTCTGAAGATTTCTTTCTTCTGCTTACCAGTTTAGGAGTTGCTCCCCTTCCTCGATGCTGGAACTCCACCAGCAAAGCAGGTGCTGCTGTGTAATATATGTTAGGGCAGATGTTAATTGCTAACACATTAACGTACTCTGTCTAGTTTAAAGTGGTAAAACTAAGGCAGGGAAGGGATTGGAAGGTGGGTGGTTTCGAGGTAAGAAAGATGAAGCCTGCTGCTGTTTTTCTTAGACTAGAGAGCAAATCTCCCCAAATTCCTGGGGACTGTGTGCTCCCAGGGAGTGAAACCCTGAGAGGCATTTCAGAGGTGAGCAGGGGCTGGTGCTTTTGGAGGTTCTGGCTACTGTCGTTGGCAATTCCATAGCAAATCCCTGTCTGTGGCTGCAAAAGAAAAGTGTTCGTCCTTGGGTGGTACCTGTTAAAATGTTTTTATGTTCTTTATGTTAAAATGCTTTATGTTCTTCTGAAAAGGTGCTCGATGCAGTGTCTCTCCACACCATAGTAACCACAACAAAAATTGAAGCAGCTGCTTCCCCAGTCCTGCTCATCCTTTGGCATTAAAGAGAAGAGAGGAGAGGGTGGGAAAGTCGTTGTCTTTTACAGGGTGGGATTTGAGAAGCCCTTGTGGTGCAGAGTGAGGGGGGTGTGGTGGTACGGTGAGAGAAGGGCAGTGGAAATAATTAGCTCACAGTGGATCATCGTGCAGTGAGGAAGAGAGGCTGGGAGACACACGTCTTGGATTCTGTATCCTAGGAGACACCGGACTCGTGTCGTGTAAATAAATCTTGCTTTCCACTTGAAAACAAAGCAGAAATACTTGGTGGTTGGTTACAAGACTAGGAGGCGTGGAGGCTTTGAGTTGCTCTGGAAAGGTGCTGATTTCCCCCCAAGAAGTTTCTGGGACATACAGAAACCAGTCTGAGAACTCTTCCCCCTCTCGATTCCTTTTCTAAGGTTCTGTCTATATTGTTTTTCGGAGCAGACTTTGGTTCTCATACGTGCTGCTGTGCACAGCCCTGCTGGCCTTATCGACCACGGGGCAATCGCTCTGGCTTCCTGCCTGTGTACTCAGCTCTCCCTCTGAGCAGCAGGGCCCTTTGCATCACAGACCTTGAGATTTTGCTTTTCGTACTCACAACAACATGAGAATTTGGAGGGAGGTCTGAAGCAAAAGCATTTATGTAGGAGCTTGCCCCTAAGTGTAAAATGCCGAGCTTTTCAGATGTGTCGCCTCTAAATTATGATGATGAATCTCCATCTCGTGCCCAGGGAAAAGCCCAGTTGTGGGAAAGGTCCCAATTAGGTAAAAAAAACTTGGATCCAGTGTCTCCTTTCTTCCAGCTGTCCTCGGTGTATGGAGTAGCTGTCAAATGGCTGGGTTAGGCATCTGCTCGTCCTGCTGGAATTACACAAAAGCCAAAAGAAATGGAGAATTTTGGTTTCTCTGTTATCTCCATGGAAATACACTCCCTGTGTAAGGAAGAATTACATTTAAACATTTTGAGTTTTTCCCCTCTCTAGATTTTCAGTCAAAAGACTAGCGTGAAAACAAAGGGAGAAGTCACAAAATCTGTACAACTAACAAATGTTCTCATGCTCAGTAGGCAGTGAGTTGGCTTCATTTGGGTTTGAAAAAGTGGTGATTTTTAAAAACCCTTCGCTATGTCTTCCTGTCTTTCAGCTGATCACAGATACCTTCAACCATCACAACAAACTGGCTCAGAAGGAACGGAAAGAGAAAAAGGCTCGTCAAGAGGCAGAGCGGCGTGAAAAGGCAGAGAGAGCTGCAAAACTGGCTAAAGAAAAGCAAGAAGCAAACGAGCCAAGGATTAAGGAACTTACGGATGAGGAAGCAGAAAGGCTGCAGCTGGAAATAGATCAGGTGAGAGCGGTGCCTGGCACCTGCAGGTACCATCTGGGTCATCTCCTCCGCTGGTCTGCGTGTAGCTCAGGGGGCAGTGAGGGGTTAAAATGGCTCAAGGCTTGTTCTTTTGCAGTGCTGGAACCAGCAGACTGGTGTGCTTTGAAATTAAATCAGCCTAGGCCAAACCTTTGCATTTTCATGTGGATTCTCCCATAACTCACTTCGCCTTTCTGCCTTCAGGAAGCTCTCTGATTGTAGCAACACCCTCTGCTATGGTCCTCAAGGTGTGAGGACCAAGGGATTCTCCCCCTTGGCAGCACCGCTTTCCTTCAACGCTCTTCTCGGGGCTGAAGATTCCCCATCCGTCTTGGGTGTAGCTCCGAGTCCTGCTCTTTAGTTTCAGCTGAAGAGGCTGAGGCCACCTTGTGTCAGATCAGCAAGTTACACCAAGTGCCAGCGCTTGTCTGAGCGTGTTCCTTCTCTTTTTAAACAGAAAAAAGAGGCACAAGGACAGGTTAACAGCGTCCCAGTGAAACCCGCGGAGGATGAAGGCGAATCTTCGGATTCTAACAAGCAGGTACAGCTCATCTGGGGACTTCATTTTAGTCAGAGAGAAATTCTGAGTTTCTGCACAACCGTGAGAACTCCTGTAAATGTGAGGGAATCAGTTGACAATACACACTTAATTCCCAAATATTTCAATGGAGGGGGTTTTGTGTTTTGTTTTCCTTTAACAGGAGCACCTATTCATTTCGGGCTAAATGTATGTGAATGTCAAATATGTGCAGCTGACCTGAAATTCTCATAAAACCTGGGAACTGTTATTATACGTGATACATAGAAACTTGAAAAGCTTCTTTACACTTTAAATTGGTTGTTTAGGGAACAGATGACGAAGAGGAAGATGAAAAGGATAAAGGAAAACTTAAACCCAACTCTGGCAATGGAGCTGACCTCCCAAATTACAGATGGACGCAGACTCTTTCAGAACTGGATGTAAGTATTGCCTTATTACCAGGATCAGAGGAATCTGAGCTGGAGAATTAAGTGCGGGTGCTGATAAGAACGGGGGATAAGAACGATGCCCTGTATCTCAGTTGCCTGTGGAAGGTTGTTAGTTGTACTTAACGGCAGCATTTCAATACCTGGGGAGAGCTTGGTAACTAAATAAAATGCCCCAAAAGCTGTAATTAACTTTGCCAAACCTTGGTCTTGTTTAAACAAGGCATTAAAATCTGCTTCTCCTTTTATGATACCTTTGAGGTATTGGCCATCCTGGTGCCAAGCTTATTCTTGTATCCTTTCACCTCCCGCTCACTCAGTCCCCCAAGGAAAATATTGCGTGTTCGGTCTTACTCTGGTGAAACCAAGGCAAAAATAGCAGCACAGGAGGGTAAGGAGAGGCCTCAGTGCTCAGCTCCTCAAATCTGATCTCTGTCTGGTGCAGCTGGCCATCCCTTTCAAGGTGAACTTCAGGTTGAAGGGGAAGGACATGGTGGTGGATATCCAGAGACGGCACCTCAAAGTTGGCCTGAAGGGCCATTCCCCTGTCATTGACGGAGAGCTTTTCAACGAAGTGAAGGTAGAGGAGAGCTCCTGGCTGATTGAAGATGGTAAAACAGTCACCGTGCACCTTGAGAAGGTAAAGCAGAATGAATCGGGGAAGATTCAGGCTCGTCTGCCTCTTCCCTGGTGAAACGAGTCTGAAAAAGCCTGTAAAAGCTCTGGGCTTTGTCAACTGAAGCACAAAAACCATGCTGTGCTCATCCTTGGTCAGTGATGCTGTAGGAAGCAGAGTATTGCAAATTCCCCGTTTCCAGCCTAACTTCATGCTAATCCAGGATATCCAGTTGGTTGCTCAGCAGTTCAGGAAAAGCTGGAAGGAAATCAGTCATTTTAAAGTTGTTCCTTACTGGAACAACGCCATGCTTTGGCATCTGTTAGGGACCTGAAAACCTGGGGACAGACCTTTTTGCTTATTATCTCCCTTCTGGCCCTCTCCAGGTGATTAGTTTTTAATCCCGTTCATGTCATGCCAAATGCGACATCAGATTTCCCAGTTGCGAAAATTCAAGCCACCTAAAGTGGTTCGAAATGAATGTAGCGCCCTTTATCCATGTTCAGATTTCACTGACATTTAGAAAACTGTCAAATAAAGTTTGATTCCAGCAGCTTTTTTTTCCTGTGACTGAGATTTTAAATTTCCTAGAACAAGGCCAGGAAAAATAAAATATTTTTTTGCTTCTTCATTCCTTCAGATCAACAAGATGGAATGGTGGAACAAACTAGTCTCCACAGACCCAGAAATCAACACCAAGAAAATCTGTCCAGAAAACTCAAAGGTAAAGAACTCCCTCAGTTTGACCGAATGGAGCCTTCTCCTAAATGTGCTCACGCTTGGTTCACGTTCAACTTCTACGTCTTGTTTTTTTTACCAGTTTAAAAACAATACTGGGAGTGCTGCTGCTTATGATGCTCTCATCTAACCTAAGTGCCCTCCCCAAACTTTAAACGAATGAAGCTGAGTCTATAAATTAGTGTCTGTAGAAGTATTTCTGCAGCCATGTGCCCAGCGTGGCGTAACCTCAACGTATCCATGTTCTCTCCAGGCAGGGGGTGTGTATGGGTTGAGACAAATTATCCCCTCGTTTTGATAGAAATCCTTGCTTTTAGTTGTCAGACCTGGACAGCGAGACTCGCAGCATGGTGGAGAAAATGATGTATGATCAACGACAGAAATCCATGGGCCTCCCCACATCTGACGAACAGAAGAAGCAAGACATTTTGAAAAAGTGCGTAAACCTCATTAATTTGGGGGGTATTTCCTTTCCCGAGCCCCTCTCTTCCTCTTTGCCACAAATAAGGTGAGCAGAAAACAGGTCGGCCTTCAGTCCTGCCTGTGGTCACCTCTGCGGTTACGTAGTCATGGAATTGTTGGCCAGCCACCAGCGTCTATAAAATCCGTGGGGTTAGAAAGCATAACGGGAGATCCTGGCAATAGCCTACCTCTGGAATTGTCTTAATCTGCTGATTCCAAGTCCAGAAAGCATGTTTGGGACTGGAGGTACCATCTCAACTGAACTTTAACACGGTCTTGATTGTTTTCTAATCTCCTTCTACCCGGTAGCCCAGATAATCACCCTCTCCCTGCGCACCTGCCACCAGACAGCTGTCTCCAAGCCAATTGTGCTTTTTATGCCTTTATTGCCCTGTTTGGCATCAACGCACCTTGGCAGGAAAATTACCCGCGGAGCTCCCAAGGCCGTTTGGGAAGGCGCGGAGGCAATTCAGGGTCACGCAGCTCCTTCAGTGAGCACAAACCCACATCTCATCTCGGGATTGGAAGCAGGATTAAGCATAACAGGCCTGGCTCCTTCTCTTCCTTGGCTTATCTGTAGCGGCAGAAGCTTCATTGATCGTTGTGCCAGGTACAGAGTAGGGTGCAACCGGTTTAGAGCAGAGACTGGACTTCCTTAGTGCCTGTCTGTTAGTTAGTTGAACAGGAGGTAGCCCTCTCCTCCTGGGAAGTCCACATACAGGATACCTCGTTGGCAAGGTCACTCGTTTGGTGCTCTGGAAGTTTGGCTGGTAAAGCAGGGATAGGAAGTTTAGACTTTGTTCAGGCCAAAGTAGACTGAGTGACACCCAGGTGGGACCTAATCTCTGTCCCCGTGAAGCCCTCCTGGCTGCTAAACAAGGACACGATTCTTGCAGCGCGTATTTCCGTGGAAATGGAAAGTGGAAACGCGGCTGTGGCGTTTCAGGGGAAGCCACGAGATGAGAGCACTGAGGAAGAGAAGAGACCTGCCCTCACTTGCACTTTGTGTGTGAATCCCACCCCCCCCCACGGTTTTGTTTTGTGTCCCTTGCTGAACTGTGGGGCAGAGGAGGAAGCCAAGAGCTTCTGCAATGCACTAATCACCCGTAGCCACAGCGTCTTCTCAGAACTCTCTGATGTGGCAACCTAAGTCCAAATAGATCTGCTGGGATTGCTGTACGTTTGAAATCAGGTTGCACCTCGCCTCAAACCAGAGTTCTCTGGTCACGTCCCGCAGTAGTTTTCACTGTCGCAGCACTGGAGATATTCCCCACGTCCCCGGTAATGCCCAAGATCACAAGTTTGACCTTAAATCGTAATCTGCCCTCATGATCTCGCCTCTGCCCCGCAGTCGGTCTCAGCTGCTACGTGTCCGTCCGAGAGGTAGCAGTTGAAGGGTGTGTGTTTGATAATTAATAACTCCCGTGTGTCTGGACTTGCTGCCCTCAATGGCTTGGCAGGATTGCTGATACCACTGACCCGAGGAAAAGTGTTTGTAGCGTGGGGAGTGAGTCCCGAGGAGCTCAGAAAAACAGTCCCTGCTGTGGAGGGCGTGGGGAGGAAGCAAACTTGCTAGTGCAGAAGTAGGGATGCTTTAACCCCCCCCAAACAGAGCTGTTCCGTGGCTCCTGCTGACTCACACCCACCCTTCTTGTCTTTGTTTTTCTTGCAGGTTCATGGAACAGCATCCAGAAATGGACTTTTCAAAGGCTAAATTCAACTGAGTCCTTCCCTTCTCCCCCCCTCTTTCAGTCAGCCGGTCGAACGGGGCAGGATACGCGGTGCCGTACGTAGGGATCCCTTACCTTGGGCAAGGAATCACTTCCAGCTCCCCCTGCCCGAGCCCGCTGTGGAGCCAGCTCCATGAAGTCGTCCTCACTTGTCCTGTGCTGAGCAGAACTCAAGGCCACAGAACCGTCCCGCAGCAGCTCCAGTCGGAGCCATCTGCCACCCTTCCCAGGCAGCAGTTAGGAGAGAAGGAGGGGGTAGAGCAAAAAGGGTGTTAGGGCTACGAGAGCCAGGCTTGAGAGGTTTTGGGATGTACCTTTAACATATCACTTAATCTCCTGGCCCTTCAGAGCTGCTAACGCACTCTTTGCCATTTCATTTTGGCAGCAGGTACTCTGGAGCTTTTACTCCCTTCCCCTCGGCTTTCCTATGAAAAGAAGGGCCAGTTTATTTTGTAAAGTAATTCTCCTTCTGCCTCCTTGGGAAGGGAAAACACCAGTCTTAGAAAAAGAAACACCCAGCTATTGCAGTAGAGACAGACTGGGCTCCCTCCTTCCTGCTGCTTCTGTTCTTGCCAAAAATGGAACAGACTGAGCCCTGGAGGGCTCCCATCGCAGCTGGAGAGGTTGCCCCACTGTCCTACGGCAAGGGAAGGCTGTGGCGGGGAGGGGTCTGTGGTTGTGGGCAAGGGAGGGGATGTTGGGGGGTTTTGGGGGTGCTGTTCTTGCCGGGAGTGCGTCTCCTGCCCCTTTTCCAAGAGCCTCTCTCTCCCTGCTGACTACTGACAGGCATCGCCGCCTTCTCTGCTGAGCTCCTGCTGATGAGTGGCGTTAACTCTGCATGTTCCTACCTTTGTTAAAATTGCAGTGCAACATAAAGGAAAAAAAAAACCAAAAAAACAAAACCCACAACAACAAAAAAGTGGCATTATTTCCAAGGGGGAGCGTGTGATTTCTCCCATGGGCTGGGACGGGGCGGTACCAGGGAGTGAGGTACTGGGGATGGGGGGGGGTTCTGCCTGGCAGGGCTGGGGGTGATGCTCTCTGCAGCCACCTGTAAATGCCTCGTGGGGGTCCCTGTGGTCCCTGACGGTCTCTCTCTGGACAAGGAGAGGCCATCGGAGCCGCGTGTCTCGCTGACAGACTCCATGCCCAGCTTAAACACCCGGGAATGACCGAGGCTTCATTGCTCCAGGCTCCACTCTCCTGCACGGAGGAAGCCACCCTTGCCCCAGGTCTGCCTTAAAGATGAGCTAATGAGTGAAACGAAAGCCCAGGCTCCTGTCAGTCCTTAACGGGCTACCCCAGATCCCTGCCCCTGTGCTTCTTGCCTCTGCTGCCCCGAAATATTGCCACCTCCTTCCAGAGGGATTGGGCCCACAGGGCTGAAAAACCTCCTTGGGCAAAGTCCAGCCTGGCATTGCACCTGGCGTGTTCTTATATTATTATAGATATCTATATATATATTTTTTTTCAGTAGTAGGGCATTGTTTGCATTTAGTTTCCTGGTTTTATAGGCTCTTTGGGGTCAAAAACCAGCACCCACCCAGTTGAGCAATGTCCCTGTGGCCCAGGTCGGGGCAGCTGCCTCTCCTCTGGATCCTCCTGCCCGTTCATGGTACAGCCCGCCCTGCCGGCGTTGGCCTCTCCCTGCTTTGGCCCTGACAAACCAACAGGGTCTCCTGGGATTGTAAAAAAAAGCCAGATTCTGCTGGCCTCAGTGGCCCTCAGCCCCGGTGTGAGCGTACCTGCCAGGGTCAGGGCTGAGCTGCTCTTCTGAGGGTGTGATGAGTTTCACCCCGTTCTCAGCTATGTCCAAGCTCTGATGCTGCTCTCTGTGGTTGCCAGAGATCTGAGAAGACGGCTGGGCTCTGCAGTGGGATCCGTAGCCGGCCACTGGCCCCTCCTAAGGGACAAACACAGGCAGGCACTGGGACAGCAAACAGGGACCAGCCCAAACCCTTCATGCAGCTTCATTATTTCCCTGTTACCACCTCAGATACCGGTAACCGACCCCAGAAACCCTGAATCTGACCCCATGCAATCGCTGGCAGCTGGATCTGGGAGCCTGGTGGCAGCCACAGGTCACCGTTACAGAGCGTTGTGCTGCCTGTTCTAAGTGCAGAGCTCCCCCGGTGTCACCAAAACTGGATTATGGGTGCCCGTCCCTGTCCTCGGCCCCTGCAGGAGCCAGGGCAGCCGTCAGGGAAATCGGGACTCTCAAAGTTCTCCAGGCTGAGCTCTGGTTGGCATCACTTGGTGTCATTTGTGTGGTGTCATTTTGCCTTTCATGCAGGTAAAGGGAAAAGGCAAAGTCCTGGGAGAGCGGGGCCGTAACCGCGGCTCTGACCCCTCCGGGGGGTGAACGCCCGGGGCTGTGTTTGTGAACGGCGGTCGATCCCAGCGCTACCCCTGGACTTCAACCCTTCCGGCCAGCGGAACAGAAGGTGTTTCTCCTGACGGCCTTGTCCTCTGCAAACACCCAGCTGCCACCGACTTTCCCCAGGCCAAGGTGAATCAGAAGCACCCTTTTGCTTCCAAAATCCAGTTTCCCCTGGAATAAACCACACCAAGGGCAGGGCAGCTCCGGGCTGAGCAGCTACAAAAGTGGCTTCCAGAGATGTGAATCCCCACCTCAGCCTCAGACCACGGACCGTGGCCTCATCCTTGTGACCATGGCAAGGAAACGCCGGGCACCACGAGGGACATCGGGAACTGAACCCCACCAATACATCCTTGTGACCCCCAGCAGATGTTCCTCCTACCCGGGAGGGCCGTGCTGGAGGGTGGCAGGCGATGACGGTCCCTTTGCCGTTCCACGCCCGTGTGGAGTCACCCGGAGAAGGCGTTTTGGTGCTGCCACCCACCGGAGCCGTGGCCACCAGCACAGCCTGGAGCTCCTCCACCCGCCCGGTCACAGCTCCCTCGCTGCTGGGCCCCTTCTTGCATCCTTTAAAAGAAAACCTTGAAGGCAGACAGGCTCTGCGGGAGCTTTCCAGATGGTCAAAGTTCCCTCCAAGTCTTTTACTTTATTCTTTTTTTTCTAAAAGCACCTCCTGGCTTAGCTTTTTTTAATGAATATTGAAGCTCAGACCATTTGGGAAGCAACCCGGGCTGCAGGACTGCTTCGGAAAGAGCAAGGAAAGAAGGGGAGCAAGGAAAGAAGGGGAGCAAGGAAAGAAGGGGAGCAAGGAAAGAAGGGGAGCAAGGAAAGAAGGGGAGCAAGGAAAGAAGGGGAGCAAGGAAAGAGCAAAAGCCCCAAGAGGGAAATGGAGGCACTGAGTATTTGACGTTACCGCTTGCTTTGAGGAGAAGCCACAGCTCCTCTGTTACTAAGGTCCAGGCTGGAAAGAATTAGGGTCAATCCATCCGCTTTCTAACTTCTAAACCCCACTAAAATAAATCATTCAGTCCAGGGAAGATGAATTTCTTTATCACTCAAAGCCTCACGCATCCATTCCCAGCAGAGTCCCTGCTCTTCCTTAACCCCAGCCCAAGGAACCAGGGGCAGTGGGTGGCTGGGGCTGGGTGGTATCTCCCGTCCTACAGAAGTCACCGTACTAAAGAACTGCACTTTTGTGGCAGGGCGAGGACCCACGGCCAGCGTGAGTCTCCGGAGAGTCTCCTGGCCAAACCAAGCCCAATAACAATCAAATATTGTCTTCAGAGAAAGAAAGGTGCTGAGTCAGGCTCCCAAAAGGAAGTACCTGCACGAAAAGAGCGTGTTTACACCCGTGCGGCCGGGTGAAGGGCTCTTGTGTTTCTAAGATCTCCGCTCGGACAACCAAGTCTTTCTGTCAGATCACTCAGCAGAGCACTCAACACTCGTGCTCAGGGCGAAAAGCCACTACAGCAACAGCCAAGACAGCTTCGTGGACAGCAAACACGACCTTCAGCAGGCAAAAAAAAAAAACAACCCTGTGGATTCATTCCACGTGTGGCCGTGAGCAAGGAAACCCATCACCCGTGGGGCAAACTCAAAAAGCAGGAGAGTTGCTGAGCACAGGGCCGACAGCAGAGACTGCGGGATCGTAGGTTTAAATGTCAAGTTTTCAAGTATTTCCAGGAATTGCAATGATCTTGCAGCAGGACTTTTGGAGCAACCAGATGGTTAGGAAACAGGGGACAAGCTCCCGGGCTGGGCATCCAGCAGACAGAGCCCCACTGAGCAGCAATCACACCCCAAACCTCCAGAAACAGCCTCTCCCTGGGGTTTCAATGCGCCCGAGAGAAGCAGAAGCCCTTCGGTGCCGTTACAGCCACTTGGTCACTCTGCTGCTTGAGGGAAGACTAACCTCTTCCAGGAAAAGCACTGGAGAAATTCAGAGAGGAAGGGAGGGCAGAGAAACACAGCCCAGACTTGCAGGGGGAACTAACGGGGTGGCTCAGGAGGAGGTGGGGACAACGGAGACAGCAGTGACATAGCCACGTCCCCGCAGGGGCTGCTGAAGGTTGGCCAACAAGCTGCTGCTGGAGCCTTTTGCTCCATTTCCCTGGGGCCCCAATGAGCTGGTTCAAGGGCTCCGGGCACAAAACCATCTCTGGAGACCCTTCCAGGCTGAGAGGAGGCAGCACTTACCTGTTCAGGGCTATAAAAATCCTTCCAGGAAACACATCTGTGGCACAACCGCTGTGGACTCTGCCTCCTGCCCAAGGGTGGGTGGCCAGGTTGAACTCGGTCCCCGTTTAACAAAATCAGGACAGAACAGGCAGGAAACCATGTACAGAAGGACTCAAGTTTGGGCTCAGCCTCCTGCCTTTCTGCACGGACTGGAAAAGAATCACAAGTCCTTAAGAGACCGAACTTAAGGGGGGAAAAAAAAACCCAAGGGGTTAGTGCCAATTCTTCACACCATCCACCCCGTGCACCAGAGATGATCCTGGGCACTGAGGGGGGGAAAAAACCCACCAGGACAACCTCCCTGCCCAGGGAGGGCGAGGGGAGGGCAGGGAATGGAGCTCTGAGGGTCATCAGCTGAGTTTTGGTGGTGAAATTAGAAAGCGCAAAACTGGTCCTTCGAGTCGCAGGGGCAGAGACGGAGCCAAACCTCCCTCCCCAAGCGGATCCTGCCCCGCCATCAGGGACAGAAGCAATTCCCAAATTTCTAGCAAGTTGTCTACAACACAGGGAACGAGGTGGAATTTCTTCCCCCACTCACACCCCCAGGCTCACATTTTCCAGAGCTCAGCTCCAGCATCACCCCTGGGGGAAGGTCCAGGTTTCCCTCCATGCAAACAGGCGCTTCCCCAGGGGCTCCTTTATTCACACCCAGTTTCCCCACGTCCCACGAACCAGCCCGACATCCAGCCCGACATCCAGCCCCTCTGAGCAGGGACAGGTACTGCCAAATGGATGAAAACATCTTTATCCATGTTCTGCTGGGACAGCAGGGATCAGCAACCCCCTGCGCAAACCCCCCTCTGCTGAGGGATGCTCTCCCCGAAACGGATGCAAGCAGGAACGTGAAAGACACAGCACAGGTAAAGAGCAACATGTTTTGCTTTATAAAAAAAAAAAAAGACCAAATCAGACATTTAAGGCCAAGGAGTGCAAAAGAATCCCGTAAGACACCACAGGTGCACCAGCTTCAGGGACCGTCGAGTTGACAGTCTTTCTCTTAGTGAGTTTTTTGGGGATTTTTTGGGGGGGGGTTTTGCAAGCTTAATCCATACACATTCACTCTTCGTACACAGACTAAACATAAAAAAAAAAAAAAATGTCCTATTGCATCTGCAATAGCCATCGGCAGCTCTTTCGCCCCTCGTCTCCAAAAGCTCCGGCGCCCAGAGCACGGAGCTCCGTGTCAGCGTGACCCACGCTGACGCCTCAGTGCACAGGTTTAAGTAAACTTGTCCAAATATACGTCTGTACAAATCCATTCGGAAGCAGGAAGCCAGACGGGCCCGTCGGATGGTGGTGGCATTCGGGAAGGAGGGGAACTCCTCCAGGAGTCCCGGGCTGGCCTTGCTTCAAGTCTCTTCCTTGCATAAATGGGATTTTTCACCAACCGAGAGCTTTAGAAAAAAAACAAAGCAAGGAGGGGAAGGCAAATCCATGTCTCGGTCTCTCCCCTTTATTTTCAAAATTGCTCTCCGTCAGTGTCTCAAGGTGTGGTCTCAGTAATGTCCATGATTTATGAAGGCACGCTCTGAAACGCAAGCAGTTTACAAAAAGAGGCTCTAAAAGGGACATCAACTGTACATTTCGAAGGGATTTGGGCTGGTTTAAGTAAGCCTGACGCTCATGGGAGGAATTCAATCCTTTCCTCTCTACCCAACCTTTTGAAGAGTAATCACAGGCTACGAAATAAAGGCACATTTCAGTTGAATTAAGGCACATTTCAGTTGAATGAAGGCACACCTCAGTTGAATTAAGGTACATCTCAGTCCAATTAAGGCACATCTCAGTCCAATTAAGGCACAAAAACACAGTCCACACCAAAGCACGGGGCCTATTTTGGTTTCCCTCTCCCCCGAAAAAAACAGTGGGTGTGTTTATTCTACGGCTGGTAAATTCAACTAAACTTTTTCTATTCACGTCCAAGGGCACCCGAATGTATAAACAAGTCCCATGGCTTCACGTGTTTGCTTTCTGATAAACAACCCAGTGGCAACACCAGTAAGATACAGCTTCCTCCCGTTGCAAACCCTGCAGCCCTCAAGGTCGCCTGGCGCCGTGCCCTCGGGGCAGCGATTCCACATCTCCTGCCTCTGCCCGGCTGTTCGAGAGGAGCAAAGGGAAGGAGAGAAGGCACCCAGGAGGAAGGCAGGACCAAGCAGTTCCTCACAGGGAAGCTCTCAGGGGAGGCTTTCCTTTCAAAGCAAGGCACTTGGGACGATTCTGCTAGAAAATCCCTCGAAACCGCTCAATTCTTAATTACTAAAACCTAAAAACGAACCGGCTGTTTCCTTCACCTGGTGTAACCCGAGTTCAGGGCTCGCCCCAGCAGTCAGCGTGACGGGGAGACGCAGAGGGCTTGGCAGATGAGGGAGGAAGAGCTCCCTGGCACGCAAGTCACAGGTCATCGCGTGCAACTGGTAACATCCCTGCCCGCAGCTCACATTGACCGCGAAGCTGATCCCCACGGTCTGCTCGGGTGATGAGTGGCACATCTGTCCAGACATCCCACCCCTCTGCAATTAGCTCTATCTCGGGAGACATGCCAAGAGGCCAAAGATTAAATGAATCACTTTACCTCAACCTTCTCCTTACACAGCAACAGGAGGGGACACCACTAAGGGGCAGATCTGGCTACTGCAAACCCCAGGGAGAGAGGACTTACCTTTTTGGGGGATCAACCCAACCACTTTAAATGGAGATTTGGGTCCCCAGAGAGCAGCTGCTCGGCCTTCACCTCAGCATCGGCACAAACCCAGCGACACCATCCAGTTATTCCCTACCCCAGTTAACTTATGGAATGCCAGAAAGCAAGAGCTGTACAACAGACCCTCAAAAGAGGGAAAGGGCTGGGCCACTGAGGTTGTTGAAGCTAAATGTAAACTATGGAAATCACAGAGGCACAAGTTATTGTGTGACTTCCTTGTCCATCTTCTCCTCCCTGGGCACACACTCCACCAACCAAATTCATCAGCTCCACAGTTCACTTCCTTGATGTTCTATATTGTCCAAAAAAAAAAATAAAAAATTAAAAATTAAAAATCCAGTGAAATTCAGACAGCAGGAGAAATTCGGCTTCAACGAGGGATCAGGGCAGACTTGGAAAGGGGGAGGAAATAAAATGGCATAGCACGCTCCGTATTGCAAGAGGAGAAATCTGATTGCAGCAAAGCCTCCAAACGCCTGCCTGCTGCTCGGGTCCTTTTCCTTAACAATACACCTGAAGCAGAGGTGCCCCAGATGAGTCAGTCTCTGTGTCTTGGAAAGAAGAATCTCTGCTTGTTGGAGAGCCTTGGAGAGGAAAGAGAAGAGATGGTGACATTAGACAAGGTGAACCAGAGCAGCCGAGCGCCTGGCAGTTAGGCAAGGAGCTGCCACAAAAGGCTTTGTGTATCATGAGGGAGGAGAAAGCCACACAAAGCCCACAGGCAGGGAACAACCCTGCCCGGATTGTAACCATCTCCTAGGACAGATCTGTTATTAAGCAGGAGAAAACTTGCCTTTTAGCCCTGGGCTGCTCTTTGGTGCGGAGCGTGAGGATCGGAGCTCAGGGGACAGCCCATCACTCCGTCCCCTGCTTCCCTTTTTGCGCAGTTCCTTTTGTTCCCAGTATAACCCAGCTGTGACCTCAGCTGGTCACACCCCAAATCCAGCCCCAAACTTTGTGGGGACACCCAGAGACTGAAAAGTCTCAGGTCAAGTCCAGAGAACACTCCAAACTTGGGTTTCATTCTTTTTTTCAGGGGGAGCCACCAACCCAGGCAGTTTTCTGAGCTCGAGAGAACTCTACCCCTGAGGACAGCCAGAGACGCAGGTGTCAGCTCAGCCTTTGTAAATGGTGAAAAATGGAATGCAAACGTAACAGGGGAAGTTCAGGGCATTCATTCCCCTCACTCCTGTGATGCTGCTGCAGCTCAGACCCACGTTACCTGCGCTGCTGTGCCGCCTCATATTCCTGGCTATCACATCTGCTGGGGTTTCTTCCGATATTTGCACGGCCAGATCTGGAAGGAAAAGCAAAAGGGCCTGAGAGGGGAAAGGACGGGCAGCCGTGACTCAAGAGTAAAGATCCCTGTCAGGGAAACGCACAGGGCTCTCCTTCAGAGGGCACCACCCTCGGGTAATAGGAGAGGTAGAATCTGATTCTTCAGATTGCTTCCGCCATTGTCTTGGTAATCTGAGCTTTATTAGTCTCTAAATACCAGGAAGCAACAGCAGCCTTACTGTTAAACTGGAAAGCACAAGAGCCACCTGGTTTCCTCCATGACTTCTGGATGTCCTCTTGCCCTCTATCCTCAGCTTTTCAAGGTCTTTCTATAACAAACTCTCTCAGGACCTGTTCTGGAGGTCAGTCACTTCGGGCTGCTCCAAAGAAGGAGGAAAGCATCCCTGAAACAGCCAGGAGGCAATTCCACTCCGGCACCAGCCCTTCCCTTCTCTTTACAGGGACATTTACTGGCTCACCCCACTGCATAGAGGAAGTCTCAGCTCCCAGGAGCCACTCTGTCACGGTCTGAGGGTGGCATTAGCAAAGAGCACTGGTAGGACACAGGGGAGAGAGCCAGCTTCGTAACTGGACATCCTCTGGCACAAGCCAGCTCATCTGGTCATACCAGTTAAGTTTGACTCATGGTCTTTCTGCCTGGCTTAGAGGTGAGGAGGAAAACCAGAATCATTGCAGTAGCAGCAGAATAAGCCCTTATATTGCTCAGCAGCCAGTGAAAGATACTATCAAGAAAGCCACAGCGCGGTGACTGGTGAGAAACAGAGGTCTCCAATAACATTTAAACATTAGGACCTCTGTTCATGCAACCCAGGAAACAAGCCCAGCCTGAAGCATCACCTTCCAATCCTGCCCCTTTGCCGTATCTCCATGGCCTTGATAAAATAACCCTCTGGTGTTGAAGCCATAACACCAAGGACCCTGCACATACCGTCCTGGCTGATGACCATGGACTCCAGCATCGTCTCGTTCCCGCTGTCCGGTGCGTTGCCTCTGCTGGACTTCTCCTCGTGGCTCTGGCTGGCTGGGACAGAAATATGGGGCCGGACCCTGCTTTTCCGGGTGCTGATGCGTATGATGCCTCGGACCAGCCTGCATTCAGCATCCTGCTCGTCCAGGTTGTAGTCCTGAGTTATGCTATTGATGAGGTCCGAGATCTTGTTAGTCTTCTCCAGGAAGACAGTGTCTGATGTGCATTTAGCCAGCTCATCGATCTGGTGGACGCTGAAGAGCTCCGTCAGCTTCTTGAAGATCAGGACGTCGATCTCCCTGCTGGACATGGAGCCGTTCAGCTCGCTGATGTCCAGGTCAGACTCGTGGAAGGAATAATACTCCTCTGAACTCCGGTGGCTGCTGGGGAGTGGCGGCTTTTCTATGCTGTTCCTGAAGGGTTTCTCCGGCAGCAGCTCTTTGCAGCACGAATCCGATTCCAGGTGGTGGCTGGGGCTCCTGTTTTGATAGACAGGAATGCCCTTCAGTTTCACATCTGGGTAACTGAAACTGCTGCCCATGCTGGACTTTTTGATCTGGTTCCCATTCTTCTCAGTGGGAGAGACGTTGGCGGGGCTGTTTGGCAGTCGCCCGTTATAATCTCCGTTCTTGCCATCATCGGTGGAGGTCTCGGGGGGCCCCGGGTAGGGGATACAGACACTGCAGTCCTGAAAGCAGCCCCCACAGGTCACTATACAACAGAAAACAGCCTTGTACGTGTTCCAGGCCTGAGACAGAGAGGAACAGCAGAAGCTCTGGTTTGGGGGAGCCTCTGCTGTGCCAGAAATAAAGGTGATTGTTTCCGCCTCTCTCCCGTTCGAGTCTTTGATGTCGGCTTTGCGACCTTTCCTGTCCCGCATCTGCTGGGCTCTGGTGCGGCTCTGTTTGATTTCGGGAGTAGAGCCGCTGAACACCTCCAAACTGACATCCGTCTCCTTGGATGGTCTGGTCCGCAGGGGCACAGCCTCCTGGTAGGACTGGTTCAGCTGGCGGTGGCTGTTCAGGTCGTGGGGAAGTCTTGTTTTCCGGCCCAGCATGGCTCACCGCTCAGGCACCTGGAGAACAAGAAGGTCTCAAGTCAAGCATTCATCATCAGTCTCACCTTAGCGAGCTGTTGATCGACAGAGAAGGACCTAACATTCAAATTCAGCCATTCTCAAATTCAAGAATTCAATTATTTACGAGAATATTTAGCATTAGAGCTCATGCTGCTCTCACTTGTCACATAGAGAGGGAATCCAGCCTGCGCTTCAGGGTTCTCCAACTACTCTTCCTTTCGGCAGATGCTTGAATCGGAAGATAGATGTTGTAAAAGGACGATTTTTAAGACCTCACAATCCCTGTAACCTTCAGAAGTGGTTTCCTCAACGTAGCTGGAAGAAGAGTCAAGCTCCAGAGCCGCTGCTCCAGAGCAATAAATGAGGAGCTCAGCCGTAGGTGGAGCCAACTGACAGGCTCCAAAGGGAAAGTATCTTCTTTTAAACAACTTCCCCTTTGTCTTGCATTCCTTAAGATTAAGCTGGGCCCTGACAGCACTTATCCCTTTCAAAACACACCGTGCCCAGCAGGAGGTGACAGGCAATCAATCATTGTGCAAGCTGCCAATTCAGACTCCAGATTATTCGATGCTATTTAAATGTAGAGGATTTAGCAAGGACAGCCTTACCAACACTGATGATTTTCCCTCCCCACGCTAAGGCTGTGTTATGGTAAAGGCTTTCTTATGAAAACCCATGTCTTCATCTGGATTAAAGAACAGATCCTGTCGACAAGCTGGTCTCAAATCACGCCTCGCGGGAGCAAAACCTTTACAAAGCCCCACTGCAGAAATCCTACAGCAGACTCTCCACCCGACTGTTCTTCCCGTTGCCGCTGTACTAACGCAACAGCCCCGGGTCTGCACACAGGAGTAAACTGTTTTTTCCAGGGTACTACGTCACGCTTCAGCCCCACGGATCCAACACGCAGACTTCGACACATTAAATCTCCCTGTTATTATGAAGAAAGCTCTGCACCGGGCGATGGTGAGGAACGTCGGGTCAGGGCTGTCACTCCCCCCTTCTAGCGCTGCCGCTTTTATCCCACACTATGGCAGGCCCCTAAATTGTCCACGGTTTCTAAGCTTCTTGGCTAACACTGCTTTCACCCCCAAGAGATCCTTTTAAATACTAATTAGGCTAATTAATAAGCAGTGAAAGCCCAACCATAGCTTTTTGGACCGTCCCTGCTGCTCTACTATATATTTTCTATAGGGCACCTCAAGCATGAATAAATAAATCTGTCCCACCTTGTAAGAGCGTTGCCTCTTTTTCCTTTTTTTTTTTTAAAAAACAAACAGTAATGTTGCCCCCACAGAGAAACAGGCGCAGACTGGAAACCAGGCAGTGACAGCACACCACTGCTTTCCAGGAACACTTTGGCTCCTTCAGCTTATAAAAACCCGTAGAGTAGCGCACGTCCCAGGAGCTCCCTTTGTACATTCCTGGACAATATGTTAAACATAAAAGCCCCAAACGCTCCAATTTCAGTGCTGAGCAGGCAGAGCTCCCTTGACTCAGCCCCAGTGGAGAGTTTTGATTGCATTCCCTTCAGAACAACAGGGGTTTTTTACCCCCCCCACTCCTTAGCTTCATCGTTTTTATAACACAGTTCAAAATTTAAAAGACAAACCAAAATAATTTGAGCTGTGTTGAAGCCCAGAACTGCTTCCTGGGATGTTTCTCATTGCACAGTAATTATCATTTATATAACAATGTATGATATTCTGAAATTTCAAAGCGTCTTTCACACGGGGAAGAGCGTTATCTCAGCTCCACAGAGAAAGTCTTGCAGGCTCGGAGATGAAACCGCTCGCCCCACATGGCACAAACCCCCAGCTGCATCAAGGCGTCAAGAGACACCTCTGGCCCCCAACACTGAGCTTCCCCCCACTTCCCATCACGGCTGGCATTTCTGCAACCACTGGATCACACCCCTGAAGGGTTCCCTGGGAGCACGTACAAGACACAGCTCCTCCATCCAGCACCTTCTCTGGCACAAGCAATGGATTAGACTGAAACCCGCAGGCAGCTGCTTAACCCAGCCATAAACAAGAGCCTGGAGTAAAATCCACATTTGAGTTGATACTCACAAGATCTTTGGGAGCTTCCGCTGTTCTCAGGCAGGCACCGGCTGTGAATACAGGAGATCCTTCTAAAGAACTTCAACATCTGCTTCAGGAGAGCGAGGAGGGAGTCACAAAGAGCTTGCGTGTCTAAGAGTTAGCCGGGGTCTAAGATCTTCATTGTTCAGAGGACAGGATTTCCTTTGAAAGTTTTTTTTAAAAAAAGCTAAATTAAGTTGTGAAGCTACTTAATAAAGCCACATCTGTCTGCCAATGACCGTTTTGCCACTGCTGTTAGAAGCTAGGGAAGCCAAAGTATTAACTCAAACAGGAGCCAGAGAACCTAAATTCAGGATACAAGCTGTACACATAGATACAACTTCTCCTAAATACATGGAAGCATCAGGAGCTGTGAAGTTTTCTAAGTGGTCTTGCCAGGAGCTGAAAGCCACCCACCCCCTAAAGCCCCCGGACTCCTAGTTGCTCTGCCAGCACCGGGCAGCGATGGAGACCCTGCCCCAAGGTGACGGGGATCCGGCCTCTCCTCTGTCCTCCCTGTCACCAACCGGGGACACCGACAACCCGGCCAAGGGGTTTTCTTGACAAAAGCCTCCCGTTGCCCCCAGCCCAGGGAGGAGCCGGGGAAGGGAACCCCCCGTTCCCTTCCAGCTGACAACCAGGACTCTGCCGCGGTGCAGGTAAACACAATGTGGCCCTTCCTTCTCACAGCCAAAGTGCTGCAAGGGTGGTGGTGGGGGGAGACAACCCCCCCCGGCCACCAAGGAGAGGCCCCTCTACCTCCCCGTGGCCCCCCGACATCCTCCAGATGGTGGATTTTGGGGAGAAGAGAAGCCAGAAGCGGAGAAACGACGGTTTCCAGCGGAGCCGCCGACCCGGCCTGGCAGGGCCTGTGTTTGCCCCTTCCCTTTCCCCACCGCGCCCCCCCCCCCAACTTTTTTTAGCTTTTCAGCCCTCGAAAGCCAAACCGACCCCCCCAGGAGAGCTCCTACCGACACCAGCCCCCCGGGACGACGGCAGGGAAGGTCCCAGAGCAGCGGGAGGGGAGAGAGCCCAAGGACAGGATGGGGACAGCCGGTGGCGGGGGGGGGAGGGATTGTCCCCCAGCCCCGGGGGACCGCCTATCTCGGGGGAGGCCCGGGGCTCACGGAGACGGGGAGGGGGCCGGCACCCAGGGCACCCCAATCTCGGGATAGGGGGGACGGGGACCGTGGGGATCCCNTCCCAAGTTATCCCTGTCTCTGAGGGTCCTCGTCCCCGAGGATCCCTGTCCCAAAGGATCCCAGTCCTCAAGGATCCCCATTCCTAAGGATCTCTGTTGCCAAGGATCCCTGTCCCAAACGATCCCAACCTCCATGGACCCCTATCCCCATGGACCCCTGTTCCCATGGACCCCTGTCCCCAGGGATCCCTGTCCCCAAGGACTCTGTCTCAAAGCATCCCTCTGCCCGAGGATCCTCATCCCCCAGGACCCATGTCCCAAACTATCCCTGCCTCTGAGGGTCCTCATGCCCGAGGATCCCTGTCCCAAAGGATCCCAGTCCTCAAGGATCCCCATTCCTAAGGATCCCTGTTGCCGAGGATCCTCATCCCCCAGGGTCCATGTCCTGAGCTATCCCTGCATCTGAGGGTCCTCATCCCTGAGGATCCCTGTCCCAAAGGATCCCTGTCCTCAAGAATCCCCATTCCTAAGGATCCCCATCTCTGAGGATCCCTGTTGCCGAGGATCCCTGCCCCAAACGATCCCCACCTCCAAGGACCCCTATCCCCATGGACCCCTGTCCCCATGGATCCCTGTCCCCATGGACCCCTGTCCCCATGGACCCCTATCCCCATGGACCCCTGTTCCCATGGACCCCTGTCCCCAGGGATCCCTGTCCCCGAGGACTCTGTCTCAAAGCATCCCTCTGCTCAAGGATCCTCATCTCCGAGGGTCTATCCCAACCTATCCCTGCCTTTGAGGGTCCTCGTCCCCAGGGATCCCTGTCACTGAGGATCACCTTACCCAAGGACCCCCGTCCTCATGGTCCCCCCACCCTTAAGATCTTGTGTCCACAAGGATCCTGTCCCAAAGAATCCCTGTCCTCAAGGATCCCCATTCCTAAGGATCCCATCCCTGAGGATCCCTGCCCCAAATGATCCTCACCTCTAAGGATCCCTGTTGCCAATGGTTCCCATCCCAGTGGATTCAGGTCATTGAGAATCCCAAACCTAACGGATCCCAGGGCTCCTCATCCCAAGGATCTCCCTACCTGCTCTGCACCGTTCCTTGTCATTTTAACTCCCCTGCAGGCAAGACCCCCCCATGCTGCCCACACCAGGCAGCACCTCCCCGCCGAGGGGCATTAAGTGGGAGATGTGGGGCGGCCACGTGTGTTCCCCGGGGTCCTACAGGACCTGTGCCCCGGGAAGAGCATCTCGCCTGTGCCTCCCTGGGTGCTGCCTGTGGTTTTGGGTGCCTCACACCGGAGTCGGGAGCCCATCTGCCCCGGGATGAACCTCCACCCAGGCCATGCCTGGCCCAAGTGCTTCCACTCCCCACCCCAAAAACCTTTGGTTCCCCCCCTGACCAGACCTGTTCTCCCGCCCGGCTGCAGCCGCAAAGGGACCTGTGCCCTTCATGGGGGGTGATTTCACCCTCTCTGCTCGGCACCCTGCCGAGCAACAGCATCGTCCATCCCTTCTCCCGCTGGGAGCAGTCATTTCTGCCCAAGTGGCCCTGGGGACAGTGGTGGCACAGGGGACATGTGCTGTGGAGATGCCCAACGCTCCCAGTGCACCGCTGCTGCCAGGCTCAGCCCCTGCCTTGCTGCCGCTCCTGGCTCAGTGGTTCTCTCCGAGGAGCTGGTGATTCACTCCCGGGGGGTCGGATCCTTCCCGTGAAGGTTTGGAGGAAGGGAAAAGGAAACCAGAGGGGAAAGCAGGCAGCGGGGCAGGCGGGGAAGGAGCCTGGCAGAGCGGCAGCCACGCAGCGAGGCTGCAGCCGGAGCAGCAGCCGCTCGGCTCGGATGCACCAGCCAGTTTCCGAGAGGAAAGAGGAGAGAGAAAAAAATCGATTTAAAGGACGGTGCCAGTGCCAAGAAGCTCGTTCCTTCTCTAAAGGGCACAAAGACCGCGTTTATTTATTTAAGCCTCTGGCACAGGAGCACCGCGCTTAATTCCAGCCGGTGTCATTTCCCTGGCCGGGCTTTCATTCGTGTATAACTCAAAGCACTGCTTGGAAATGCACCGGCTCCTCTTCTGCCAGGTGCCTTGAGAGCACAGATTCTGGCCACGAAACCTCTCCCAGCGCTGCCCCGTCGAGCCTGGCACTGCCAGGATGAGCTGAGCAGCACGGTGTGGTCCCCCGAGCCCAGCACCGCGCTGCTTAACGCCCCTTGGCTCCTGCGTTTTCCCCGTGCCCCATCATCTCCCAGCCGAGCTGCCACCAAACAGTGGTCCCAAACCACTGCTGCCGGCGTTGTTGGGTCCACGGTGGCGGGGCAGGGAGTTGGGTCGACCCAGGAGTCCTGAGGCTTAAACCTGATGCAGGATTCCTTCCCTTAAAGTGGGCCAGGATGAGAGAGCAGCGCCTGGTTCCACCCCCCCTGCCTTGGTAACTGGGACACCTGGGGGGAAAAAACCTGCAGAGAGACTGGGAGAGATGGCACTAACATTAATTATTGACTGCCTATAATAGGGCTTCGCTTTTCTGGAGCACATCCCAACGCGGGGCTTTAAAGAGGGTGGAGAGAAGAGGCCAGAGCACAGCCCTCGGCTGTGTCCTCCTGCAGGTCTGTCCTACCCCCGGGGCAGAGCGTGGCCGACGTGGGGCTGGCTGTCCCCATCCCTGGGGGAATACCGGGGACGAGGGACCGGCACCGGGACGGCCGTGGGATGCGGTGCTGAGCCCCATCCCGGCAGTCGGTGCCTCCACGTGCTGCGGAGGGTCAGAGGCAGGGAAGGGAGAACAACGCTCTCCACCAGGCTTTTGCAAGAGGTTTATTCTGAGCGCTGCTAATTTCGGCCTCCTCTGCTAAATCATTAATAGCTCGTCAGCCCAGGCAGAGATCCCGCAGCAGCGCGGGAGGGTTTTGGGGACTCAGGCAGTGACTTACCCTGAGGGGCAGTTCTTGTATTTTTATATTATTTGCCTTTGCCAGCTTCTGTCTGCTCATCTACTGGGATGTGCTATGGCTGATTGGGACGGCCTGGGGACACAGCCGCTGTGGGGGGCTCAGTGACACCCTCAGCCTCACGAGCCAATGCCCACAGCCCATCTGTCCACTTCTTATCTCTTAACTTCTTGTCCAGGCACAGCTGCTCCCCGTTTCCATTTCCTTTTCTCACTCTGGACCAGGGATTGGAGCTGGGAAGGTGACAAGGAGCTGGGGGGTGACCCAAAAATGCACTTATTTTATGAGCAGGTGACTGATGGGAGCAGGAACCTCCAGAGGCCCCTCCAACCTCAGCCATTCTGAGGTTTCACTTTGGGTGAACAGGAGAAGCTCACTGGAAGACAGACCCCAGCCCTCTCCCGCTTTAGGGGTGCCCTTGGGGGTCCAGGTTCCACCAAAGCAGAGCAAAAAAAAGCAGAGGAGGATGTTTCTGTCCCCACGGTTTCTGTGGGTTGGAGGAAGAGGGAGCAAAAGCAGAGCTTTGACCCTCAACCTCCGATGGAGCAACACCCCTCAAACCCCCAATCCCCATTTTACAGCAGCATTCGCATCGGATACAGGGAGATGGCTCAGCTTGGACCACTTCAGCTTTCCTACAGCCTGATATTTAAGCCTGCAGAACTTAAATAAACGTCGTGGCCGTGTCTCTGACACCGGGCAGCGGGGATAGGAAAGGACGAGCAGGCAGCGGGGGCCGGGAACAGTGACGCAGCAGCCTCTGACGCTGCTCCGGTGTCTGGCAGACGTGTGGCAGCGCTGGCAAGAGCAGGAATGCGACGCAAAACACAAGGGATGGTGGCTTTTTTGTTGGTTTTTTTTCTTTTTTTTTTTCTTTTTTTTTTTTTTTCCCCTCTAAGGTAAGGAAAGCAAAGCCATCACCAGCCCACGTGGGACACAGGGGTGACATCCATCGCAGGCCTGGACATGGCTCTGCTTGGAACTGATTTAGGCTGTTTGGTTTTTTTTTTTTTTTTCTGCTTAGATTTTTGCTCCTGTCTAGGGGGGGGATGAGACCTCAGTACCTGGTTCCTGTTATCCCTTTTATCCTCTCTGCTGCGAAACACAAGCAGACTTTACCTCACGCACCTACGGGAAGATGGAGCTGCTGAACGTGATGTCTCAGCAGGAGGAACCCCCAAAAACAGGCACCTGGGGGGGGGGAGCAAGGTGGCAGCAGCACCCTCCCGTTCCAGCCCCCACTCTCAGCTCTATTAATGCCGTCTTAAATGATAACGACTGTCACAGCGACGTTGCGGTGAGAGTCACACAACCAAGGACACGCTGTCCTGATGCCACGTCCCCTGCACCCCAAGGCTGGGACACCCCAGCCCCAGGGAGGGAAGAGGGGCTGCCCCCTGCCCTTTCCCCTGCCCCAGCCTGGTGACTGGGGGACCAGGATCCCCCAACCAGCACCAGGAGCTTCTTAAGCTGCCCCCCCCAGGGGCTGCAGACATGAAACCAGCCGTTCCAGTAATCTGTCCCAGTCCAGCCCGTCCCCCTAAACCTTCCCAGTAACACTGCCCAGTATCCCTTCCTAGCCCAGCCTTTCCCAGTAAACCTTCCCAGTAACCCCTTCCCAGTCCAGCCCTTCCCAGTGACCACCCAGTAACCCTCCCATCCTTTCCCATTAACACCCTCCACCCCAGCTCCACATTTCCCAGTGACACCCCCCCACCCCACCCCACCCCCGAAGAAGGCGGGGGGCAATTTTCCTGTGCCCTGAACTGCAAAACGCTGCCGTACCGAGCCCGGGGCCGTGCCAGCACCGGAGCCGTACCGTACCGAGCCGTACCGAGCCCGGGGCTATCCCGGTACCAGGGCCGTGCCGTTCCGGGCCACACCGAGCCCCGGGTCATCCCGGTACCGGGGCCGTACTGCACTGAGTCCGCTGCCGGTGCCGTACCGGGCTATAGCGCTATACCGGTACTGCGGCCGTTCCGCACCGAGCCCGGCGCCGTGCCGGTACCTTGGCCGTGCCGTACCGAGCCTGGAGCCATGCCAGCACCGGAGCCGTGCCGTACCGAGCTGTACCGAGCCCGGGGCCATCCCGGTACCGGGGCCGTGCTCTGTTGAATCCGCTGCCGGTGCCGTACCCGGCTATACCGCCATACCGCTACTGCGGTCGTGCCGTACCGAGCCCGGGGCCGTGCCGGTGCCGTAGTCGTGCCGTACCGAGCCCGAGCATCCCCCGCCGGGGCTATACCGTACCGGGCCGGGATCCATCGTCCCCCCCCCCCGCATCCTCCCCATGCCGGTGCGGAGCCGGTACCGGTGCCGCCCCCGGCGGGGCCGAGCCGCACGGAGCCGGCACCGCCCCCGGGCTATATATCCGTCTCCGCGGCGCTACCCCGCTCCCCTTCCCGTTCCCATGGCGGCGGCGGTGGCGGCGGATCGGTGTCCGGCTGCGGGCGACGAGCAGCGCCCCGATGGCGGCGGTACCACCAGCACCAACACCGGCGGGGGCACCGGCAACAACGGCACCGGCGGCAGCAGCAGCAGCGGCGGCGGCAGCAGCAGCAGCCCCGGGTCGCTGGAGCTGGCGGCGGCTCGGCGGCGGCTGGTGGCGGCGGAAGGTCGCCGTCGGGCGGCGGCGGAGCTGGAGGGCCGGGTCCGGCAGGTTCATTGCGCCCTGCGGCACGCCGAGCTCCGCCTGGCCGCCCGCGCCGAGGCCCTGGGCCGCTTGGGGGCCGGGGTGGCTCAAGCCCAACTGGCCCTGGCCGCCCACAACCAGCGGCTGCAAAAGGGGCTCCGCCGCCGCCCCCGCCCCC
>QJSC01000105.1:60668-89087 GCA_003697955.1 Calidris pygmaea
AGGAAAGAAGGAAGGAAGGAAGGAAAGAAGGAAGGAAGGAAGGAAGGAGGGAATTAAGGAAGGAAGGAAAGAAGGAAGGAAGAAAAAAGGGAAGGAAGGAAGGGAGGAAGGAGGAAATGAAGAAAGGAAAGAGGGAAGGGAGGAAGGAAGGAAGGGAGGAAGGAAGGAGGGAATTAAGGAAGGAAGGAAAGAAGGAAGAAAAGAGGGAAGGAAGAAAGGGAGGAAGGAGGGAATGAAGAAAGGAAGGAGGGAAAGAAGGAAGGGAGGAAGAAGGGAAGGAAGGAAGGGAGGAAAGAGGGAAGGAAGGAAGGAGGGAATTAAGGAAGGAAAGAGGAAAGGAAGGAAGGGAGGAAAGAGGGAAGGAAGGAAGGGAGGAAAGAGGGAAGGAAGGAAGGAGGGAAGGAAGGAAGGAAAGAGGGAAGGAAGGAAGGGAGGAAGGAGGGAAGAAAGGAAGGGGGGAAAGAGGGAATGAAGGAAGGGAGGAGGGAAGGAAGGAAAGGGAAAGAAAACCAACCCACATCCCTTCTTCCTCTCCCCTCTCCCATCCCTGCAGGGATGGAAGACCCGCAGCACCAGGGAGCTCATCCCCGTGCCGTGGGATGGCTGACACCAGGAGCCCCAACCTCTTTGGGTGGAAATACCCCTCGGACGGGGTGCTGTGCCCACCGCCCCACGTGGGACCCCCAGGGACCACGAGGCATCGAGGCCCAGGGATGTCCCCGGGGGTGCGCCAGCCCAACGCCTGCCTGCTGGCCCCGGCACTGCTGACGCGCGGCCGGGCTGACGCCGGGGACTATATCAGTCGGTGACAGGCAGGAAAGGAATCCGTGGAGAGAAGCCAAGCTCAGGCTCCTCTCGGCTTTCCCCATCGCCTCGCCTCTTATGGAGAGGAGCTGGAGGGAAGAGGGGCCAGGAGCAGCTCCCGTTATGGAGAAGCCCTGGGGAAGCCCTGGCTCGCATGGACACCCAGCGGGGCCTCCATCCACCCCGGCAGGACGTGGTGGGGTACAACGTGCTTGGGACATGCCATAATCCATGGGGAGGTCCCTGAGACATGGCTTGAAGCTGCCTGGCCACGGCGGGACAGGG
Source organism: Calidris pygmaea (assembly GCA_003697955.1). Classification (NCBI taxonomy): domain Eukaryota; kingdom Metazoa; phylum Chordata; class Aves; order Charadriiformes; family Scolopacidae; genus Calidris; species Calidris pygmaea. The sequence goes on from QJSC01000105.1 coordinate 61,758, forward strand.
GAGGTGGGTTTCCCCTGGGAGGTGCACTAATTACCCCCAGGTTTTAGGCAGCGGCCAGGCACACCGGGAGCTCCCCGTGGATCTGCAGAGGGGCTTGTTGCGATAAAGCACACAAGGATTTAAAAACCAGCAGGACCACAAGCAGGGCGGACACCTTTATGTTACAACCGATGCCTCCTGAAGAAGAGGAGGAGGAAGAAGAGTCCACACCAAGCATTGGTGACTTGGCAGGGAGCAGCCAGGCCATTAACCTGGCCTCACCCCGGGGCTTTCTGTGCTCCTAATACCCAATTAATGCTGACCCTTGATGCTCGGGGCTCAGCCACTCTCTGCCAAGGCGTGAGCAGGAGGACCTGCTGGGTGGTTATGGGGTGCTGGGTGCCGCTGGGTGCCCCGGCGGGTTGGTGCTGGTGCCAGTGCATCAGCCTTCGCCTTTCGCATGGGCTTGTTCCCTGATTCCCACATCGTTTCCAAGAAAAACTGGGTGGGATGGGGAGTGTGCCGCTCCCAGTGCCCGAGCCTGGGAAATAGCTGGGGTGAGGGAGCAGCATCGGGCCCGTGTCACTGCCCCAGGGACGGTGGGGCAGGAGGGATTTTTCAGTCCTCGGCTGCTGTCTGAGCCCCGCAGGGTGGTCTCGCTTTAGAAGCGATAGAAAACGATGCTTTAAGGTACTGCGGCCAGAGGGAAAAGCCTCAAAAGGCCTGGAGAGAATAAATGGTGGATGGGAACGTCCCCAAGCACAGCGTGGCCACCGTGGGGCCGAGGGTGGTTTGGGGTGGGCTGTGTGGCACGGCCGCATGGGAAGAGCATCCGACATCCGACGTCCCGCTCCGACAGCTCGGTGCTGCCACCGAGAAACATTGCTCAGCTTCATACACAGAAGGATTTGGGGGTAGGTTTGGGGGACAACAGGAGCTCTGAGCATCTTCAGCGCCGGCGGCAGGGCAGAGCTTTGGTGGAGCCGGGCGCTGGGACGGCCAATTCCTCCCCCTGCCCCTGCCCTGGTGCCCAGCGGCGTTCTCCAAGAGCGCTGCCCCTTTGCTGGGATGTAAATTAAAAGCCTCTTTGTGCAAACCCGCAGAGCATAAAGGGGTTTGCAACCCGGGCAGCTCAGCACGGTGACAGGTCAGGGCATGGCTGAACAACCCCCCTCCCCGGACTGAGTCCGGCTCCCCAGGAACCTTTTTTCCCCCCCTCTGGAGCTGGGGAAGCCAACGCTCCTGCTCTTTCCCACGTGTTATTGCGCTGTGCAAATATTTGCTTTGGAAAGCTCTGCCTTGCCCTGAGCCCCGCAGCCAAGGCCGGCCCTGGCTGCTCGCACCAAGCACCGGGGAAGGATCCTGCCCAGATGGAAAACCATCTCTTTACTCAAGGGAAACCACCAGCCCGGAGCTGGAATCCTGCTCTGGAGATGCTCCACAGGGACTCGGGACCTTCCTTGGAGCGGGGTGGGGAGATGCTGTTGCAGCCCGTGGAGCTCACGGGCTCTGGTGAGGGGACCCTCCTCCTCCAGCCCCTCCTTGGCCACCTCCAGCCCCTCCTTGGCCACCTCCACAGCCAGGAAATCAGCCGGGAAAGGGGGCTGTGGAGCCTGAGGGGGGGTCAGGACCCCAGGGTACAGGGAGCGTGGGAGAGGAATGCGGGATGCTCAGGGTATTGGGTGTCCGTGCCACTCTCAGAGCCCCTCAAAATCCTAGGAGGTGGGTTGGGGGGTGCATCTGCAGAAGAAAGAGCCCTGGGAAGGGCTGGGCAGCTGCTTGAAGCTCTCGGAGGGAAATCCCAGCCTTTTTGTGCTATTTTTCACCCCCCCACACACACTCTGCTCCTAGAAATGCACTTTTGGCTGGCGGGCAGCAGCAGAGGGGTTTGTGGTGGGGACCGGCCACGGCTTGGGGTGGGGATGTGGGGGGTGGGTTTGGGGCAGGAATTTGGGGCAGGGGCCCCTGCGGTGGGCAGCGTTCCTGGCTCTGCCCGCGCTCCCCAGCCCTGGCCTCTGCGCCGCCGGGAGCCGGACCAGCCCTCGGCGTCTGGGACACTGGCCTTTGTTTCGGAGAATAAAGTTAGCGCTGTTACTCAGCCTGTCGCTATTCCAGCAATTCCTGCCTCCACTTTTTCGCTCGGCGGTGGGGAAACATTCCTGCCTGGGGGCTGCCAAGAAAAATACCCACCGGAGGGACACGCCGGGACGGGGACCGGCGGCACCGCGGTGGCAGGGGACGGCTGGGGGACCGGGGCTCCCATGGGATGAGCAGTTGCCTGTTTTGCATCCCCTAAGAGCCCATTCCCAGTACAGGACACCAATCACTCATCCCATCGACGTGACGGGTGGCTTGTGGTCCCTTGGGTGACCGGACAGCAACTGGAGGACACGGGGAAAAGATGTGTCACCTCTGGTGTGTCCCAGAGGTGAAGCGTTATCGCTGAGTGCCACCGATTTCCATGGAAAATTTTGCTGATGCCAGCGGGGCCCCCATGGCCACAGCCACATGGAGCCGTGGGGTTTTTTTCCTGCCTTTCCACACTTTACCTTGTGATAGGCAAAGCCAACAGCCCGTCCCCAGCGTCCCACTGTCCCCAGGAACCTGGGGACACGTCCTTGTGCTGCTCCCCTGCTATCACCCCCAGTGGAAAAAGGCGGCTGCGCCGATAACCCCCTCTCTGAGGGGTAAAACAACCACCTGGAGCAAAAACTGTGGCCTCTGCCAGCTCCCACGTGTTGGCTACTGACCAGCGAGCCCGTGGCTATGGGCAGGGGCTGCAGATGATGCTGTGGTTGAGCCACGGAGGCTGCAATGAAATCGTAGCCCGGCTTTGCTGGGAAAGAGGATGCGGGAGGCTGCGGTCTCCCAGGCTTCGGGCGCTCGACCAAGGACTGATTTGCTGTGGCTGAACACATCCAGCCTGTCTGGGGCAATTCCTCTTTCGCTTCTCACTGGTGCTGGTGGGAGGACAGATGGATGGAGACCTGAAACCGAAAGCCACCAGCGGTGGGTGGCACCAGCACCATCTTCCTGCACCCATCCCTTGCCCTGCATGGGAGAAGTCCTGATGGAGAGCTTTAGGTAGTACCAACCCTTGTCCCAGCTGGCACCTCCTGCCCAGGCTGGACTGGGGCTGTAGGACACATGGAGCCCTGGAAGAGCTGAGAGCAGGTCCTGCTCCATCCTTTTTTTAGGGGTAGTCTTCTCCTTTCTTCTTCCTTCTCCTTCCCACCCCAGGGAGATGCTGGCGTTGCATCCTCACTCCCTCCTCTGTAAAACCCTGGAGAACAGATTCCCCTCCATATCTGTAGTCCTGAAAATCACTGAGAAGCCTGGTGAGCACCAAGACCCAACAACTTTCATCTGACAAAGGATTAAGCACCAAGACCCAAGAGCTTTCATCCGGCCGACCAAGGACTAAGCAGAAAGCCCGGGGCAGCACACCCCCAGCTGGGGCTCCGCGCTACAATGCCCAACCTGGGAACAAAGGGAGGCCGGAGGCCGGGAACGTCCCTTCCCAGCCCCGGGGACATTAAACAAACCCCAAGAGACCATTCTCCCTTTGTCAGCCCCGCAGGTCACCCGAGGTTTGATCTACAGCCCAGCGAGGCAGATGGAAAAATTCCTGGCGAGGGTTTTGGATCAGGTCCCTGCCGTTTTCTTCTGGCTGGGGAAATAGGGTTGTATTTTCCTCACTCCCCCTCTTTCTAAAAGCTTTCCTCACCCTCCCTCTACATCTAAGAAGTTTGAAGTCCGGCAGGTGAAGCACAGACCTGCTCATCAGCTCAAAGCCTGGAAACATCCTAAATTTAAGCCCAAGCTGCGCGGTGGGCTCCCAGGGTCACAACCCTCCGAGCCCCCATCACCAGCTCTGCTTTCAGCCCAGGATTTTAGCCCAAATCCCCCCTCTCTGGCCAAAATTTTGGCCAAAGTGAAGCTGTTTTTCCACCAGAGAAGGGGGAAAAACCTCCCAGGGTCCGGCCAAGCCTGGGATGTGCAGGGACCCCTTGGGGGGAAAATCAGCCACATTGTTGTCCTCCTACCCCCCTGGCCTGTTAAAGCAGGTGGTGATAAGCCCAAAAAACAATTAAAAAGGTAAAAGGCTCACTTGGCTTCGCATGGCTGCAAGGTTGGCCCATCCCAAGAGTGGGAAAAAGCACGAGATTCACACTCGCTGTGGCTTTAGAAATGTGTCAACTGAGTTTATAATTGCATTATAACCCAAAGCTATTTTAATGCTGCTATCTCCTTCTCCTGGATTCTTCCGATAACCCCAAAGTTATGTACATAAATAATGCTAAATGGCTCTAATCTCCCGCCCTGCACACAGAGCCTGTGCTGGGAGAAAGCGGCCAGGACACAAAGGTTGCTGTAATCTTGAAATACCTGAAGAACAGGGCACGGAGAGGGGAATTTACTACCTGCCGTCTCACTCTGCTCCGGCCGGGGCTGCCCGAGCCACAGAGTCACCGGGGAGAAATTCAAAGAGTCCCACCTACATAGTGCCACCAAATAACCCGGCCCCGCTGCGGCTTTCTGGGTTTGGGGAAGTTTTGGTGCCGTGCTGGTGGTGCAGACGACGCTGCGTTGCTGGGCTTGGGCTCAGGGAGATGGGAAGGGGATTTTCAGGGCTCACCTCATCCCACCGTGCTTCGTGGGATGGAGCTGACGCTGGTAGTGGTGTCACCGGCGCTGGGGACGTGCACAGCAGGACCCCACCTCCCCAGCGGGCACAACCCAGCATGAAGTAGAGCCAGCACCAGGACGTGCCACGCTGATGTGACAGCCCATGATGGACACATAGGGTGAGGGGATGGTGGGGACCCACGTCTCCTCCCCGACATCCCATGATGGACACATAGGGTGAGGGGATGGTGGGGACCCACGTCTCCTCCCCGTCCCCACCATGGGTAGCCAAATGGGCTTGCATGGTCCCAGAGCAGGACACAACAACCATGCATGTCCCAGCACACGTGTGTGCACTGGAGGGAGCTCAGTGAAGCTGGAAAACTCACCCCCCTGCCCCGGGAGGTGAAAAGCTGGATTAGACCCCCCCAGGCTGGGGCCAAGGGAGCGGGTTGGAGCGCAGCACGGGGCACAGGGACAGCCATGTCCTTATCTCAGCTCTCCTTATCACGGCTGGGCACGCGTGCCGACCACTGCGCCGGGCACGGGCACACGCTGACCACACGCAGTGGTGGCTGGAGAGGAGGAGTCGGGCAGATGGGTCTCACGAAGCACCGAGAGCCTCATCACCTCCTTTTTTTTTTTTTTTTTTTCCAGCCCGTGTCCTGCGAAGGGACAATTAAAAGGTCTTCCCTGGGTGCGACACGTGACTCCCAGAGCCGCCCCGTCCGGTTTGGGAGGGTGATGTTCCCCCCAACACCCCCACCCGCTGTCGGCACCCCGCTCCAGGCTTGCTGTCCTGCTTGCGGGGGTGGTCCTGGTCCTGCCTTGGCTGTGACAGCAGGCTGGTGACAGCAGGCTGGTGGCAGTGTGTCCCCAGCCCCTCTGGTGTGGCTGAAAAGGCAAATTCCCATGGGGATGATGCAAACCCCGGCTGCGGGAGGACGAGGTGCAGGAGACCCCATAGGTGGATCCATGGGTGGGTGCTGGTGGTGCCAGGCTCAACTGGGCTCCGTGTCCCTTCCTGATACCCAACGCCTCGTGCTGGCACTTTGGCTCTGCCATAAGGCATCTCCTGGCACCCCTTTATGCCAGGAATTATGGACCAGCCTGACATTTCAGACACCCCCAGAGGCAGGCTCAGGGCAGCCTTAGTTCCCACCTGTTAAATACCCTCTCCATCAGTATTTCTGCTTGAAATAATTATCCTGCGCTCACACAGCTGCCTCCACGGACCTCTTCATCTTTCCCAACAGACCTGCCCGGCGTATCAACACACCTGCAGAAACCCCCGGAGAACCTGGGGGAGACTCTGGGGGAGACCTCGGGTGACCACCGCCGCGCTGGTGTCCCCTGTCACCTCCTCTCGCAGCCAAGCCCTCCCTGGAAATGGCCCCGAGAGTGCTGGACTAGCCCAGTCGTGCATGGATTATCGAGCTGGACCGGCTCCCAGCCGCCCGGCCGAGATCAGGCAGGGTCAGGCTCCGCTCCGTGCTGGAAGGGGCCCCCTCCTCTCCCCATGCATCCCGTCCCCGGTTCCCCCCCCTCCCGAGCCCGGGCGCTCTCTCTGCGCTGGCAGGGCTGCGTTGCAACATCTCTTTTCACCCCGTTAATCCGCTGAGCCGTGCCAGGGCGGCTGTCGGGCAGCTCTAATTCATACCCACCCACCCCCCGGCTGCGAACGGGCAGGCGAGCAGCCGGCGTGGGGGGGGGGGAGGCGGTGGGTTTTCACGCCACCCGAGCTCCTCGGGTCTCTCAGCATCCTCCTCTTCCTCAGGGGCAGTGATGGAGCCAACCCGGCCAGCGGGGTGGCACGGGGAGCATCCCTGCGTGGTGAGGTTCGCACGTCCCGCAGCGCCGGGGCACGGCAGGAGCTGGGACAGACCACGGCGTGGGGCTGGGATGTGGGGCAGAGCAACAGGAGCTTGGTGGTGCTCCCAGCCCACTCCAGGGCAAGGGGAGCCGTGGGTCTGGGCAAGAGGCAGCCCCCCAGGAGCCCCCTCCTTGCAAAGGGCTGATTTAGCGAGGCAGGTCTGGCCGGTGGCACTGGCCACCGTGTGTCCTCCCAGGGCAGGGGGGGACATGTCCACTGCCACCACCATGCCTGGTGAGAAACCATGGGCTCATGGGGCTGGCCGGGCTCTTTCCCTTGCCATGAGACTGGCAGCAGGAGGAGGGTCAGGATGCTGGGAGAACCCGGCACGGTTTCCCGCGTAGGCAGATGTGCCACATCTGGAACTCACTGGTGAAGCCGTGGACTTGGATCTGTGTCCTCTTACAGGCTCAGACCCTGGGGCAGCCGATGCTGGAGCACAGCTCTGCTCGCTGAGGGACCTCCTGGCATGGGGTGCAGGAGCCAGGGTGCAAAGGGACAGGCTCAGCAGCTCCTTTCAGGAGGCTGAGGGGAGGAGCAGGCTCCTGCTGATGGCTCCCCCAAGGAGAAAACCTTAAGATGATTAAACTTTACCCCAAAGCAGCCCGGAGGCAAACGCAGGCAGCTGCCGGCTTGCGCTTAGAGCAGAGAGAAGAAGAAACCCCAACCCAACACCTTTGATCCCGCAGCCCCCGGTGGCACGAGCCGATGGCTGGGGAAAGCCATGTGGCCACCTCGGCATCTTGCTGGGCTCCCCAGCCCCAGGTGGGGCCGGTTGGGGGTTGCCGAGGTCCTGGGGGGCGGGGGGGACACGGACAGGGAGAGCGGTGGGTACTCCTGGGAAGAGAGGAGGAAAGGGAAGGAGGCAGCAGCCACCGATGGGGCTAATGAGAGGGTGGATTTCCTCAATTATAGGATAACAGCAGTAATCCCAGCTTTCGAAGGTTTAGGCGAGCGACAACCGCTGGGGGATGAGCCTGCCTTCCTCCCACCCACGCCACGGCCCAGGAGCCCGGCACCTTCGCCGAGCCAGGAACACGGGGAGCGGAGCAGCTCCCCGCAAACACAAACCCCCGCACCCCAACGCCCCGCGGCACCCGCGCCTGCCAAAGGGTCTGCCCTCGGCATCGGCAAAAAGCCACGCGCTCATCCTGGGGGAGATGGACACCCCCCTCTCTTCCCAGCCCATCACCGTGGCTCCTGGCTCCCGGACACTGGCACGTTTGAGCCGGCAGCGTCTGCCGTCGCCTCTCCCGGAGGCAGGAGCTGGCAATTCCCAGCTGCCGGTGGGTTTTGCACTTACCTGGGGCTGCAGGGGGGGGCTGCCAGGGGACGGTGGGGAAGAGCAGCGAGCCCTGGGAGCAGGGTGCATCCCGGTTTCTCTGGGAATCACTGCTCTGCAAGGGAGGAATTTGCTTTACTCCGGCCAAAAAGACGCCGTCCCTGTCACTGGGGCAGCAGGATGGCAGCGAGAGGGGCACGCGTGGAGCCAGGCTGGACCCGCTGCTCTGCTCTCGGGGTATCTTGGTTTCTTCTGCAAGGAAGGCTTCACACAAATGGGGAAAAACCCTATTTAAAACCTTGTTTTCCCCCACTGCCAGCCCCCCTCGGCCCACCACAAAAGCCCTGAACATCTCTTTCACGCTCCCGATCCCAAGGAGCGAAGAGAGAGGTGGGTGCAGATCCGAAACTGGGAGGGACGGCTGAGAGATGGGGCTCGGTTTTCGGCACCGGATAAACCACGTTCATCCAGCCGGGAGCCGGTCGGAAACCAGAGCTTGTCCCCGCGGTCTCTCCTGTCTCACCTGGGCAGCCCAGGATGGCCTCGGGGCGGATGGGTTGAGGTTGGACGTAATGCAGCCTGCCTGGATAAAACAAATCATCAGCTAAATAAATACCGGGTAATTATTGCTATTAGCAACGCTGACCGTCTCCAATTCCCTGGGCATTAATGGGAGGCGGAGGGTACCCGGCCCCTCCCGGGGGTTAGGTCACCCGTGACGTGGGGATGGTGGTGAGGATGTGCTTACTCACATCGCTCTGCGCCCTCCGTCACGGGCAGCGCCCGCCCAGCACGAGCCGGAACAGCAGCATCCAAACCCCAAATGAGCAGGTTGGGTTCAAAGGGCCGCCCGCTTCGGGAGGGCACGTTACAAAACCCCTGAGCTGCTTGTGGGTAGGAGCAACCCCGAAGCTGCCGTGAAGGACACAGGTGGCCCACAGTCCCTCGAAGGTGGTTGTCACCACAGGGAAGGGCTGTGGGGCCATGTCCCTCCTGCCTTCCCACCATCCATGATTAGGATGGGGTTTTTTTTTAGCCTTCCCAAGATGGCAACGCTCCTTGTAATCTCAATAAAACACTCCCTGGGCAGACGATCATCCTTCCAGGGACCGAATCCTCCAGAAATCCATTGTGGCAGCGAGAAAACCCCTGTGTGAAGGGGGTGACCACCCCCATCTGCTCGGCCTTTGAGATCGGAGAACGCGCGGGGACCATCCAGGGCTGCAGGGGAGGAGGAGCAGGGGAAGGAACTGGCTCAACTCGTTACACTGGTGACATTTGAAAAGGGTGGTTAGTAAAGTGGCATGTTAACATTATGTCCAGTCTTTAAGGAATGCATCCAGGATTCATTAGGGGAGCAGTCGTTAGGTGAGTCACGCTGCGGACACGCGGATTTAACCAGGATTTCAAGCCCAAGCGACCTGTAATTGCACAGCAGTAGAAGGATGCTTCAAGTAATCAGCTGTTCCAGCCGTGCCGGCCCGGTGGCTACGGGGGAAAAGGGAGAAGGGCTGGAGGGGTGTCGTGCATCCAGCCCTTCCTTGGATTACAAGGCAAAAATATAGGCCACACAAACACCCCAGGGAACGGGCTGCTTGGTGGCTTTTCCTTTGAAGGCAGGGTGACACTGCTCTTGCTTGAAAGAGGGGTTTGATAGCGGCGAGATAAGCAGGGTAAATATGCCGTGGTGGCAGGAGAGGGCAACGATCAACCACCCCGGTGGCATCGGCTGAGCCCCAGACAGCCCTCCGCAGAGTTATCCCCAGGAGGGATGTTCTCCATCCGTCATTGAAGAGAAACCTCCTGGCCAGGAAGGAGAGGTGGGAAAGGGGCTACGACAGCCTGGAAGAACGATGTGAGCTCTTAGGAGTGAAAAAATGCATGTTCTCGCTTGCGCAGGGAGAGAGATAACACATTACACATCGCCCTGCGCCTCCCCTGGCGCCGCTCCAGCCCAACGCCCGGCTCCCAAACCACGCTCCCACCTATAAATCCTCTTCTACTCCTGGAAATGCCATGATTTCTCCTTGGCATTGCTAGAGGGACGTGCAAGGGGTCGGGGTAGGGGGGTGCAAGGACACCCCGTCCCTGGCCCATCTCATGGTTCAGTTGCACAACAGCCGGAGGCTGCAGATCGACCTTTTTTTTTTTTTCCCCCCCCTCCTTTCCTAAGAAAAGGTGACTTTGCCAGGGCTATCAGTCCTTCCCCTTCGTAACTTGGGATCCAGCTGATTTCAATCAAATTTTGTCAGAGCCATCAAGTTCCTACAAGCTGAAATGGGTGGAGGGGCACCGGGATCCACCCAGCTGAGGCAGCAGCACCCAGCGCTCGGCACACCTGCGGCTCTCTCCGGCTACGGCCGACGCCGCGGCTCGTTCCTCCGAGGCAGGAGCTGCTGGAAAAGAAGAAGCAGGGAAGAGCAGGCACCTGAGGAGCCGGTGTTAGCTTTTGCAGGAGCACATGGGGTTTTTCATGGGGGGATGGACTGTTTTCCTCGGTGGAGCAGGCTCTGCATAAGCCCATCTCTTCTTGCCGGGGCTCAGGAGGGAAGGGAACACCTGGGCTTCCCATTCGAGGCCGGATGAAGAAGTCAGAGGTGGGGGAAGGTGGTTGACCAAGGGGATTCACGGAGCCTCCTCACTGAAAGGTCTGCAGCAAACTGCGTTTGGAGCCCAACAGTGCAAATACTCCGTGCACAGAAAAGGAAAAAAAAAAAAAAAAAGGCCTTTTAAATGCTCCTCCGCCTCCACCCCAGCTCTACCACCAGCTGAAATCCTATTTGGCATAGAAAAGCCCGAAGCAGAACCTCCAGCAGCCAGGGCCAGGAGATAAGATAGGGAGGGTTCAATGACAGAGCACAAGTTGCACGTTTCTCACTATCAGCCCTCACGCCCCCTCCTCCCCCTTTCCCTTCCAGGGCTCAGGACCGTGGCAAAAAGGGGACCGAGTTTGTGCCATCCTCCGGCAGCTCAGCTCCGTCCCCCAACCCCGCCGGGAGCAAACTGCCCTCCCGGGTCTGTACATATCAATGAAGCATTTGTCTCGTGCTTGGCACCAGCCGTCAGAGCACAAGGGTCCGTGCGCTGGATCGCCTAAACAGGGCTATAAATGGAAAGAGGAGCCGCACAGACAGACCGTTCTCTCATTCTGCGCCATCTCAAATAGCAGAGTTAACACCCGCGCTGCCCGAGAGGCTACCGAGGAGGAGGAGGACGGCAGGGTAGAAACGCCAGCAAGCTATATATACTTAAAAAAAAAAAAAAAAAAGCTAATTAGAGAGATTGAGACACAGTTTGAATGCCACGCTGGGTCTAGCTCCCCGCCCGCGCTTTGACGGTGCCACCCTCGGCGCCGAGCCAAGAGATTAAGGAGAGCCCGAAAGCAGGGAGGTTGGGGAGCAAGATGCTTCTCGCATTCTTGGAGATCGGAGACAAATTCCTCCCCTTTTCAGCAGCTCTGGAGCCGGGCCAGGTGTCCTTCCAGGAGAAAAGCTGCCGCGGGCAGGTCTGCAGATGGAAAAACCCACACGGCTAAACCCTGGAAGTGACCCAGCTGATATAAGATGGGTGTTTTTGGAGGCATCTCAAGGCATCCATCCCCCACCAGCCCTTCGCAGAGGCGCCGGGGGGGGCACACGTGCCGTACTGTACCGCTCACACGCAGACTGCAGCGGGGGATCCTCTGCTCCAGTCAACCAGTATAACCCTGACCAGTCTGCCACGGGCACACCACCGGCGAGCTAAATATAGGGAACTGCTGGGGCAGAGCCACAGCCACCCCAACACGGGTCTCTCCTCAGAGCCAAGGCTGGGAGAAGCACCCAGGCACCCAATGCACCCATCACCAGAGCCCAAATCTCCCCCAGCAGATACTGGGGCACATCCTGACTCATCCATCATCCTCTGTACAAAAATAATCACAGGCTACAGGCTGTGAGAGAAATATATGATGGGTTTCTGCTTGGTTTGGGGTCTGGTTTTTTGGTTTTTTTTAATATTATTTGACAATTAACAAAAGAGGGATCCAAATCTGGGTTGTAAACATTGATAGCTCCTTTCTGATCACAACTAGTACTTTCCACGAACGTCCCTTTGTGCCGTCTGATCCGCTCCAACAATGAGAAGCCGACTCTGTCAGGGCTTTTGCTGCTCCGCTCCAGGGTCACAAATCCAGAGGCAGCTTATTCGCCCACAGCATCAACAGCCACCGGCAGCAGGACCCACCGCTGGCACCGAGGAGCCAGATGACAAACCAAGCAGATATTTTAGAGCCACTCCCCTACGCGAGGAGCTCGGGGAAGGCAGGAGCTTGGCGCTGGGTTCTGGGCCCATCTCGCTGCCAACTGGTTTGGAGAGAAAAGGGCTCTGCAAAAGCAGAGTCCTACTGGAGCAGGGGATAGGGACAGTCTTACCCAGCGCCAGCCCAGCAAGGACAACCCCGACCTGTTGTCAGAGGGAAGTTTGGCCCCGGTCTGTAAGAATTTGGAGGTGCAGAGCCAGCAAGTTTGTCCCAAAGAGGGACTGGCACGTCATCGGTTCGATTGCTGCAGTGGAACCAGAACTGCCTGTAGCTTGACAAGGGGAAGTGAAACCTCATCTTAGGCTGGAGGGCAGCCAGGGCTGGAGGAGCTCGCACCCAGCTTCCAGCCATCACACGGGAATCTGGGCTGAACATCAGCAGATTCAGGTTTTTTTTAGTGGATATACACCTTTCCGAGCCTCTCACCCTCCCCTTTCCAAGACGAGCCACTCCACAGGTGGGTCAGCAACACCAAACAAGTCAGTTTTAATTACTCAAGCAGCCTTTGGCTGTACGTGATCACCAGCAGATGAGAATGAAGCCATGGAAAACCAGCAGCAGGAGCCTCCCAGTCCTGTCCCCCAGGCAAAGGACCTCAGATCACCGCTGCCACCATCGGGCCACCCTCCCCCACCAGCAACTTGAGGAGCCACCAGGAAAAGGGAAGATGCACACCACTAAAGAACAGTGTTATTAATAGAAATGTCCCTTGGCCACCGGGGTGACCTGCCAACACCCTTCCCAGGCTCCGTAGCTGCTTCGGTTTGAGGGATTAAACAACCCAACGTAGGAGGAGCATGGGGCCAGGTCCAGAACCAGGATCCCAGCTCGTTCTTCTCAAGGCAACCAGTTGGTTCAAAGCCCAGTTCTTGGTGGGAGAAGGGTCTCTCAACACCACGCTACTACCCCCGTGGACAAGCAAATAACAAAATCCAACAAATTTGAATACACTGTATTTATTTGTAACAGATTCTAAAGAATCTAGTGAGTCTATGTCAAGCCCATCGCATGACAAGTGATACAGGTGTAGGAAAAAAACCCCCAACATTTAAAACAAAAAAAAAATATAATCAAGTGCCATTCAAGCTACTGGAATCTTCCAATTGCCCCCTCACAGGAGGCAGCACAGTATCACTGCAAGGTCTAGAAAAAAATTCAGATTCAACCCATTCACAAGAGTCCCACCACACACACTCCGTAAATCAAAAAGTGCAATCTCAACGTTAAGTTGCCCTGTCAAGCTGTTGGCTGTAGGGAATCTTTTTCTGACATCTTAAACGGGAAGGAGGGAATCTCAGTTTAGTGCATCTAACGTGTCTGTGGGCAGAGGGGAAGCAGCCTGGAAGAAAATATAGCATGCTACATGTCACCTATGTTCATCTGAAGTTTAAAATGCAAGAAAAAAATAACCATCCTCCCTTGAAGCCGTGAAGGTGGCATGCTTAGGATCTCAAAAGCAGCCCTTACACCAGTTTTTACCTTGCACTGGAAAAATCTCAAGCTCCCACCACAGGGATTAGGCTCTGGGGACACCAGGGAATTCCCAGGCTGGGGACAGAGTCTACGCATCAACCTTGTCCGTGAAGGCAAAGCTGTTCTACAGGAAGGCAGTTAAACCTGTAATAACTACATCATTAGTGACACTTCTCGGGCTCTGACTGGATAGGAAGCAAAGCTGGACCAGTTGCAAATGGGTTAGTTCATGTTAAGCACAAGAGCCCCCAGATCACTCCCACCCCCTCCCCACCCCTTACACCCACTCCACATTGCCCACTCCACATTGCCCCTACCCCAAAAAAGGTAGCAATCTGGCTATACACATTCCAAGGTTCTAGTCTTTATTAGAGCGTTCGGTCTGCCCAGCTATTACAGTTTCGTCACAAAAAACAACAACAACAAAAAAAAAACACCACCCCAACAAGTTAGTAAAGATACTCAAGTATGTCAGCCTCGGAGGAAGCACCATGAAGCCACACGGTGTTCCCAGAGCAGCGTCTCTAGGGTGCCCCGATGCTCGCCCCCCTCTCCGTCCGTGCATAGTTAAGTCTGAGATGATGTTTCACGAGAAGGGGGCACGGCAATCCGGGCACCTCAGTGAAAGAACTGTTTGTGCTCTAGACACCCGACAACTTCAAAGCCACATTTTCACTACGAGAGCCAAACCCCTCAAGACACAAGAGGGTTTGTTTGGAGAAAACATACTCTTTTTTTTTATTATTATTTTTTCTTCTCTCTCCTAAGGCCAACTGACTTTTGCACAACCTTCTCTGCTCCCCAAGCTCCATTTCTAGCTAGAGAATGAATTTCAAATGCTATCAGTGGCTCACATGTGGAATCAGGTAGCTGGAAATAGGCTGCTTTTGAAGACCTGACCTGCCCAAGGGCAGAGGGAAGATCTCCAGCTGGAGTCTGGAAGAGGTCTCCCTATCTCCTACAAGGACCCGGGCTCCAGCCCCCATCACAGCAACAGCTGGAGATAACCAACTAGTGAACTAGTTGGTTTGTGCTTCAAAGGACAAGCCTCATCATCCCAGATAACCCAGCCGGTCTCTGGCTTTGTGCATTAAAACCACACTTGCATGCCAAAAAAAAAAAAAACAACCCAAAAAACAAACAACAAACCAACAAACAACCCCAAAATAAGCAGCATTTCAAATTCCCCCTAGAAAATACAGGATTGGGTACGGTAGCCTGGGGCAGGCTCCTGGACAGATCCTCTGCCTCATCACTTATGTACACGATTACGTTTTGGCACTGCAGACTCGGGAGCTTGAGTAAATTCATATGTAGGTCCCTGCTGCCTTTTTTTTTTTTCCCTCCAGAAAGCTCCGCACAGCATTTTCCACCATGCACTCCCCCCCCGCCCCCACTAGTGTCCCCAGTTTTAGGCATTTACACAGNCCCCCCCCCCAAAACAGAAACATTTTCCTCATCAGGACATCCCCAACTCAAGCTCTCGGGATGTCAGCCCCTGCAAAAAAAAAAGTTTTAAGGTTTACAGTACAGTTGTGTTTATATTGTTACAGGCACTTAAACAGGATTCTTTGGTCCTTCAAAGGAATTAGCCACTCTGGCTTCTATCTTCAGAAACCACAAGTCTGCACACCCATAACACCTCCCGCACTAAAAAAAAAAACACAACACAACAACAACATCAACAAACACCAAAACCAATTCGGATCCATTTCAGGGCAGTGCAGCTCTACCTTAGCGTAATTCTACAATCTCCCCACACACACCCCCGCCCTCCCCCATTGCCTCCAGAATTCAATAAGCGATCCCAGTCTTCCTGTAAACGTCCAAATCAGCTCCTTTCCGTAACACTGCACTTCCCATCACAGTGTACAGCAGACAGGCCTCGTTCCAACAACCCCAGGAACAAGACGCTCAAGAAAAAAGTCCAGGAAGTTTCCTTTTGTCGCAGTTCTAAGAAGGTTTGTAAGGTTTGTCTTTTTTTTTTTTTGTCTGTTTGTTTCGTTTTGCCCCCTTTCCCTCCCCATTCCCCAAGGCAAGGAAATACCTCGGAGGACAGACAGACCCTGAAGTTTGTCCTGGCTCAGTTACAGGGAAGCCACGTTGGGTAGGACTGATTGCAAGGCAGGAAGGGCTGCACGTGGGTGACATAGTAGTTGAAGTTTATTTCACTGACGTAGGGAGCTGGCTGGTAGTAGCAGGTAACGTTTGTGACGGTGGGGATGATGTTCTGCTCAGCCAGGACCCTCACAGCCAGCATGGCAATGAGGTTCAGGGTCTGCCTCCTTTCGTGTCCCATGAGGCAGACTGTGCTCTCATTGACCACCCGGTGGAGGGTCATCAAATAGTCATATCTTTTGCTCTCCATCCCAACAAAGTGGCTCTGGAGGTAGCACTCCAGCTTCCTCTGCTGCTCACCGATGTCAGAGAAGTCTATGAAAAACCTGGAGCACATGTATCTCTGTAGTGCCTTCATATCCACTTCCGATTTGGGCTTAAAACCCCTCACCAAGAGGTTGCAGTACTTCAGAAGCCCCCCACCTCTGATCTCCTCTGGATTCCTCGTGGCGATGACCCTGTTCCGGAGATGGTCCATTGCCTCCTCAAAGTCCCCGTACATGCTCTCCCCAGTGACCGTGGGGTGGAAGTTCTCAGCCATGGGGTTCTCTGAACACTCCCCAAACAGCAGAAGCGAATCCAGGATGATCTGGAAGGAGTCCACGCTGAACTCGAACTGCCGTCTGAGAGAGTCCACGAATTTGAGTTCCACGTTCTTCCCGCTGTTGTTGGAGAGGGATATGAGGCTCCAGCGGTCGGTCTCATTGCACACCTTCACAAGCTTCTGCACGTACGCCTCCTTCAGAGTCATGGGGGTGATCTTGTCTTTGTTGACACCTTCTGGGAGGAAGTCGAGGAGGCAGTCCATGACCACGTCTTTAACAAGCTGGAAGACATCTTCGGTCTTTAGATCTACACCGAAGATGAGATCTAGGTCTTTGTAACCCAAGCCACTGTCTTGATGCAGAACGTGACTAGCTGCTGAGCCGTTCAACCTTACATTATGGACTGCGATTCCTTTCTTCTCCAGGCGACTACGGACAACCTGAGATACAAAGAGAGCCGGTGAGAAGCAAGAAAGCATTCTTGGAGCGGGTTGGCTACAGCAGCAGGATTCACTCCCCGCGCTTATATGGGTCACTCCAGTGCAAGACCGTGAAATAAAAAGCTAATCCATTAGAAATAGGTCACTTTGGAAAGCATCCAGAGTCTTGCCAGCAGCTGGGGGTGGCTCTCCTTTCCTTATTCCCTTGCATTAGAGGGCTCTTACCATGCATGAGCAGCTCTTTCTGCTTCCAGCACAGCTGTTTGCCCTTCCTTATCCCCCTCAAAGCTGAGAATTTATCCGAACCCATTCTTTGGGGCGGTCTCTGCCCCCTTATCCCCCTGCAGTCGCTACCGGCCTCTCCAGCCATCAAGCCAAGACCAGCCAATCCAAAAAGGACTCCAAATACAAGGCAGCAGCACAGTCTGCAGCAGTCCCTGTTGATTTAATCAGGGTGGCTCACTCCTTTCAGCCGGCCCCTTTGCCTGTCAAGACTCATTAAAGGCAAATCAAGATGCCAGAACTGCTCAAAAGCCCCAGCCAGGCGTATGCAAGTTCATGTCCTAACTAGTAAGTGTATCCTAACAATTTCCAGTGTGTCAGAGCTTCGTGCTGAACTTGGCACGCTATCAAGCACAAGAGGCAGCTTTCATCTTACGGGTGTTACTCCAGTGATTTTAATGCTGCCTGCTCAGTCCTGGCACACCCACCAGTGCCTCCAAAAGCTTTGTTCATTTAGAGCAAAGCTGAATCACTTGCCTGATTACTTAACAGGCAGGAGGCTGAAATAACCCCAAGACCATAAAATAAACTAGCTGGACACCAGCTTATAATTTGACTTTAACTGAGCTCAAAGATCCCAGGAAGATTAAGTTCTCATCTTCCACCAGAAGCTCTTCCCACCCCTCATCCCGCTTTCATGTCTCTCACCAGCAATTACCTGCTGTCCTGCGAGTCCCACCTCGCCAGCCTGCTCACCCAGGACTTGGAGCAAGGCTAGAGCTTGAAAGAGCCAAAGCTTGGGATACAAATAGACAAGTTGTACCACTAGAAGCCAGTCTGACCGGGCTACTCAGCCCCATGAGGTTGTCCTAATTTGAGAGGCCCCATAAAAACTCAAAACCTTGTCAGAGGGGCTGAAAGTCCCACTTGGTTGACATGGTCTTGAGTAGGTGGTTCTGTGTGGGGACGATCTGTGTGGTTCTGGGGAATGTGAGATTCAGCAGCTGTAAACTGCCTCTGCACGAGTTTTATTTAGAAGAAACAACACACAAAAGTGAAGGACCGCAGTACTCAACCCACAGCACATCATGGACCATTTGGGGACCACGCTAAGACACCACCCCAGCAAGCTTCTGCGGCCCCAGGGTGCCCTCGCAAACAGAAGACATCTTGCTACAAACCGATTAATGTTTTTAAACTTAAATCAAAAGTTCAGGACGTTGTTAAATCTCACGGTGCAGCTTCTCTCTGATGGTGTTTCCCCTACTCCCTGACGTGAGCCGCTCAGGCTAGAAATGTGCCCGGGCTCCTTGCCAACCCAATGGTGACAGTCACATGCCAGGCAACAGTTAACCAGTGAGCTATTCACCACTGGAAGTCCCAAGTCCCCACCAGAACATCCAATTCAGCCATGAAAGCAGTTGTTTTCAGAGGCAGAGAGCCTGAAAACTGAGTTTAAGCCTAAGAGAGATGCAGGGTTATTCCCCTGTATAGAATAAATATCAGGCAGTCGATCCAAGGGAGTTCCTGGTGCGCAGTTGTTGCCAACTGCCACTGGAGTCACTCACCCGAGGCACAGCTCCAGCACTACTTGTGGAGTTAAGTTTTGTGCTATTAGGGTCAGAGAGAGACAAGATATAGGTCACAAAAGCGTTAAGAGGCAGAGCTAGGACCTGTGCTCGGAGAAAATCTCATTCCAGATTAATTTTCTGGCCCCAAAGAACATCTGCTTAACCCCCTCCTGGGCACTGCTCGGGACCTGCAGCATTTCAGACCCGTAAGCTTCAGGCTTACTGGATCTTCCCATGTGAGATATAGTCAGATTTTGGGGAAAAAACCCCAAAATCCAACTACTCAAGTGAGATCTTGTCCCAGATCATCAAAAAAAAAAAACCCTTCAACCTGCAGAGAGCCTTGTTGCTTCCCTGAGGACAGCAGGCTTCAGCCTACCAGTCTCAACCTGAAGCACATCTCCCCGGCTGCAGGCAGTGGGTTCAGGTATGCGTTTTCCCCAGAGGGTTGGATATTTAAAAGGTTAGGCAGCTGCTGACCTGCTTCCCAAAACAGCACCTCACGTTACGTGCGGTTCAGATAATTGACTCTGACAGCCAGGCAGGAGCAAACCCTGCCTCTGCGTCCTGACCCGCCGCTTCCCACCTCCCACAACAACAAGAGCATGTGCAATAAATAACTGCCTTTTAGGTTACTTGTTTCAGATTAGTCAGCCCTAAATACAGGGTCCGCCAGCGTGGTCAGTCAGAATTACAGCCCTCAGTTATTTAATGTTTGAAGTTGCTAGTGGCAACATCCTTTTCGGGCAGCTCCGGCATCAAATTGCTACAGTTCCGTGGAACTAAACAGTAATAAGTGGTGGAACATTTGATGCTGCACCGCGCTGGGATTTTAACAGCGCTGAGCTTTGCTGGCCTTGCACAACCCAAGGGCAGTGCCCCAACGGTAGCTCTCGTCTGTCACTCGGTTTAAAGCTCTAGCAGCCAAGATTTAGCACTTCTGCCCCCAGCAGATGCAGCAGGAACTCGAGGAATCTGAAATCAGCTGAGCCTTTCCTTTATACAGCCAAGTGTCTTTCAAATGTCACCTTTCCTTTCTTTTTCCAGGCTTAAGTAGAAATATTTCTCAAGCAGCTGAGGCTTCAAAATCCTAGCGAGTAGTTTATTGTGAAAGCCAGTTTGGTTTTAGCTTTGTGAATAGCCTTTTTAATTAGAAGCTAACATGCCTGATTTTACATTTGATGAGTCATTACTGAGGAACGAAGCTGCCTCCCAAACATGAATATGCATCAGCTTATTTGAACTACATTGTTAGTTTAATATTAAACACAGTTATTACTTTATAGTTAAACTAACAGGAACTCTTGAACAAGATGAAGTCTTGGGCAGGCTCCGGAGGATACAGCCAGTGCGACAAGAATCAAAGGACACTGACATTTGATCCAGCCTTTAAATTAACGACTGCCTCTTACGAATGTCCACCAGCACGAAACCATTTGGTGGCAGCAGCTCCAAAAAGCCACCTTCCCCTCACCCACATTTCATTGGGCACCAAAACCCCCTCAGGAGGAGGAGGAGGGGGGAAACACAGGATGGGATGAAGCAAAGCAGGACCCATGGGATCAGGCATGAAATTTCAACGCGTGTGACTTTCCCCAGAGAAGGCTCTTTCTAGGAGGGTTCTTCCAGCTTTATACATCCCTACAACCTTTTAAACACACACCATCCCCCCGGGAGCATCCCCGGCCCCCCCGGGGGACCCAGCCCGGGCGCTCTGCCCTCAGCCCGACGCGGGGGGAAGGCGGAGGGGGTGCCCGGGGAGGGGGGTGGAGGGGTTGGCCCGGGGCCCGGCGGGCCGGTTAACGCCGCCTCAGCACTTTTATTTTCTCCCTGACCCCCGGGGGAACGGGGCAGAGTCCAAGCGGGTGGAAGAACGCGGCCTGTACCCCCCCCCCCCCTTCCCGCCCCCTCAGGCCTCACCGCGGCCTACCCGCGGCCTACCCGCCCCTCACCCCCGGGCCTCACCTGGACGATGGTGCGGGGCCGCACGGAGAGCGTGGGGAAGTTGCCGCGGCCGTGGATGGGGACGGCCTCCCCCAGGATCTGGTCCAGCCGCTGCAGCTGCTCCCACGACAGGACGCTGAAGCGGTCTCCCCCTTGCTCCGAGGCGCCCGGAGCGGGCCCCGCCGCCGCCGCCGCTACCAGCATCGCCGAAACGCCACCGGAAGAGAAGCCCGAGTCACCCGGAAACAGCCCGGAAACCAGCCGGAAGTGCCGGGTTCGGAGGACAATTTTTTGGGTGGTGTTTTTTTTTTGTTTTTTAAAAAAAAAAAAAAAGCGGTTTACTGAGAGAAGGGCGGCTGCGGCGGGGCGGAGGCGGGGAGGCGCGGTCGGGGCCCGAGGGAGTGGGGAGGGGAAACACTGCGACAAACCGGGCCAGGCCGCGCTGCTCCCCGCCCGCCACCGGCTCCGCTGAGCGCTGCGCTCAGCCCGCGCCCCGCGCCCCTTTATATAAGAGCCGGCGGCCGCGCCCCCATTGGCCCGGCCCCGCCGCCAATCCCGACCCGGCCCCGCCGCCCCGCCGGCTCTCTCATAGGCTCAGAGTGAAGGTTGGGGCTGGGCTGGGAACCAATCGGAGGAGAGGGTGGGGAAAGAGGCGGGGTGAAGGTGGAGGGGGCGGGGACGAAGCCGGTGGAGCCCCGCCCCTCCGGCGCGGCCCGCTGCATGCGGGAATCCCGGCGCTGATTGGTCGAGAGGGAGCGCGGGTTAAAGGGACGCCCCATTGATGCCCCGTGGGTGCCCCATTGATGCCCAAGGGCCTGGCACCCCATCGGTGCCCCATGGCCTGATGTCCCATTGATACTCAATGATCTGACACCCCACTGATCCCCATGGATCCATGTACCTCATGGATCCCCCCTTAGCCTGATACCCCATGGATATACCCCATGGCCTGGCACCCAGTTGACACCCCATGGCCTGATGCCCCGCTGGTGCCCCATAGCCTGATGCCCCGTCATGGTCTGGCGCCCCACAGTCCAACGTCTCCCAGCTTTACACCCTCCACCCCAGGCTCTTCTCGCCCTGGCCAGCAATGTCACCAAGGTCCCACCACACCCGCTGGCTGCAGGGACGCCTGGCACCCGGGAGACCTGGGGTGACACCCCGAGGTGATGGAGCCCCCTGGCTCAGGAGGCTGACGCCGGGCTCTCCCAGCCCTAAAATTTCAACCCCAGCCTCTAAATCCACCGCGTGGCCCTGCTGCTGTTCGAGCCGCCGCCTCTTCCTCAGGCCAGTCGTGTTCCCAGCCGCCGGCTGCCCATTTCCTTTCATCCCAATAATTCCCATCACTTTAAAGAGCTCATTTCTCTGCGGCATTTAACCCTCCAGACATTTCCAGGAGGTGCCTCCCTGCTGAGCCGGTGCCCGATGCCTCGCAGTCCTGGGGAAGGACAGGCAGGACTCCAGGCTCCGCATCTGCAGCCGTCGTCGTTCCCACTTCCTTCCTTCCTGTTTGGAGCCGGGATCCATCCTCAAAAGCCACGAGCGCTGTCAGGGAACAAGCCAGCACCGATTTAGTTTTATACCTTCACAGGGATTTTTTTGCAAAAATACCCCTGAAAAACCCTAAACCCCCAACCTGGGGCATTTCACCTGTTGCAGAGCTCTTTCAAGCTGCAAAGGCCATCTCTGAAGCCAAGGCTTGATGGTGGCAGGTTGTCCTCTCCCATATCCTCAGGTAGGGATATACTGGGGTGCTGCTGGAAGCTGGAGCTGGCTGCGGAAAGAGTCACATAGTGATGGGGAGATTTGGGGTTTGGGGGAAAATGGGGTGTTTAGGAG
This sequence comes from Calidris pygmaea, assembly GCA_003697955.1. NCBI lineage: Eukaryota > Metazoa > Chordata > Aves > Charadriiformes > Scolopacidae > Calidris > Calidris pygmaea. The sequence continues at coordinate 83,973 of QJSC01000105.1, forward strand.
CATCCACAGCCGGGCTGGAGGGGAGAGGAGACAAGGGGGTGCCTTGAGCCCTGGTCCCCTCTGAAATCCTCCCCACCCTGCGATGCACCGACAGCCTGATGTGTCCCATGAGGGGCTGGAGTCCCCTCCACTGGGGTCCCCGCATGGGGATGCTCCTCGTTTTGTGGGGTTTTGCTCTCCAGAGTAATTGCGTGGCTCCATCAGGCATCTCCGTCAGGATTAAATGCTCCCGGGTTACACCTCACGAGGCTCCCAATTGGGGCAAAGGAGGAGGGGAGCCCTCCCGGAAAGCGTTTTTCCAAGGAACCTGATAAAATATTAGGTCGCTGCCTCCCATTGCAAAACCCCTTTGATCCCGTCAGCCAAAGAACCAGATCAAGAAGAGTTTCCCAAGAGGCCGAGAGGGGACAAATGGCTTTAGGGATCAGGATCCGCCTTGCTCATCCATCCTGGGGATCTGGCTGGGGGAAATGAGGTGGGGGAGGAAGGGCTGGCTGGGTGCTCAGCACCCCATGGGCAATTTGGGAGGCCCCCCCAACTGTGACACCCCCGGGCGGTGGGTCAGGATGTGGCCGTGGAGCTGGTGGGATGAAGGAGGCGCTGCAGATCCTTGGGGGGATGAGCCGGTGGCCTGGTGATGAGCAGGGAGATACACGTCGGCGTTGCCCGGGCTGAGAGGGACAGGCGTGCTGATGGCTCCGGAGAAAACATCAGCTCATTAAAAAGAGCTGACGTGCTCTGGCCGGACTGGATGAGCCGCTCGTTAACATCCATCACCAAACGATTATCCCAAAGAGCCGCCGGCAGCGAACCCGGGACCGGGAATAGCGCTGAGGCCGTTTCCTTCCAGCTCAGCAAGGGCCAGCCCGGGCTTTATTCGTTTGTTTTGTTGGCAATTAAGGAATAATCATCGTCTTGGGGTGAAACACGGGCGGATCCTGCCTCCCGGCTGATGGCACGAGGGTGGCAAAGCCCCTTTGAGGGTGTGAGGGTGGCCCAGGGGCTGGGCAGGGAGATGGGGGCTTGGGTTTGCCGTGGCCCCACTTGCCCCATGGATCCGGGGGTGGCAGCGTCCTGGTTCTGCTTGGGGACACCGGCTTTGCTTTGCCAAGAAATCACCCAGGGAGGAGCCAGGACGTGTCCCAGCGTGTGCGTGGGGAGGAATAGGGCACCCCACTGCCAGGGGGTGTGGAGAGGGGCAGGGGCTGCCGGGAGAGCGGCTGGGGGGCTGGAGGCAGAGACCACCCCATCCAAGGGGTGCCCTCTAGGGTGTTGTGGATCTTGTCCAGCCCTCAGCACCCATCATGGGCTGGTCAGTGGGGGATCGGGGGGGGAAAAAAGGGCTGGAGGAACAGGGGAGTGGGGCTGGGATGGGCTGGGGGAGTGGGGCAGGGAGTGAAAGTCCAAACTGGAGATGAAGAGAGGTCTTGGGGACTCCCCGACCCGCATGGGGCTGGCTCCGTCCCACCCGACATTAAGCAGGGTGTGTGCCAACTCCCTGAGCAAGCAGGAGGGACCAAGCCCTTCTCCTGGAGCCACCAACGTCACCCAGCGTGGCCCCGGGGGAGCAGCAACGCTCGTCGTCAGGGTGGGGGCATTCCTCCTGCCCCGCTCCCACGGCACCTGCCCCCAGCGTCGCCACCGTGCACACGCCAGCCGTGTCCCACACCGTCCCCGTGCACACACTGGCTGTCCCTATGCCCGCGGCAGCTGTCCCTGTGCACGCACCCGCTGTCCTGTGCGTGAACCGGCCATCTCTGTGCGTGCCCGGGCTGTCCCGTGCACACCCACCAGCTGTCCCCGTGCAGACATGAGCTGTCCCCATGCATTTTGCCTGCTGTCCCCATGCACACCCGCCACTGTCCCGCTGGGGGCTCAGGAGGTGGAGACCTTCTCATCATAGAATTAAAGAATCATAGAATCATCTAGGTTGGAAAAGACCCTCGGGATCATCGAGTCCAACCATCGACCCTACTCTACAAAGTTCTCCCTTCCAACCATATGCCCCAACACCACATCTAAACGACTCCTAAACTCATCCAAGGATGGTGACTCAACCCCCTCCCTGGGCAGCTTCTTCCAGTCTTTGACCACTCTTTCTGTGAAGAATTTTTTCATAATGTCCAGTCTAAACCCACCCTGTTGCAGTTTGAAGCCATTCCCTCTTGTTCTATCGCTAATTACCTGTGAGAAGAGACCAGCACCAACCTCTCTACGATGCCATGTCTGAAGCCTCCCTTGGCAAACACCACTCCCAGACACCTCCCCGTTGCTCACATCCATGTCCAGCCCCGCTCGCTCCTGCACAGCCCATCCCAGAGGTGCCACCACTGCTCGCTGCCCCCAGATCCTCACCTCTGGGACACCCGTGTCCCCAGGGCTGTGCCACTGGCCGCCTCCATGGCCCCAAGTGGCCACGGCAAGGCCAAATTCGGTGCCGTAGCACCCACATTCTCTGCCTGGCACAAGGGGTGTCACATCTCTGCTCTCAACCCGGGGTCCCCATGTCACCGGCTGGGACCCCCAGACCCCACCACATCCCCAGCAGCCTCCTGGAATTAATGATAAGGGATGGCCCTGGGACATCCTCGCCCCGGAGAGGGCCACCTTGAAGGCCCTGAGATGAAAGGCAGCGCAGGGTGTTATTACAGCAGGTGACACAGAGTTGGGGAATGGCACCCGTCACCTCCCCTGGCTGCTGGAAAATGCTGCCCGGGGAGCGCAGGGGGGGACACGGCATCACCAGGGCATGGGGAGGGGGACACGGCACCGACGTGCCACCAGAGCGGGGCAGGGACTGTGCTGCCCCCTTGAAGCTGCCCATGGTGTCACTGGCCAGGAAGGTCCTCATCCTGGGGTTCCCCCACAGCAGGAAGAGCAACTTGTGCATCCTGGCCTTGGTGGCTTCCTCATGACACGGCGTGCTGTTCCGCTTGGCGTGACTTGTGCTTTTAAAGCAGTGGGAAGGGACGACCTGGCTTAATGATGCTAATTTGATCCTGGTAGAGATCACAGCCGGTCCCTTCGCTTTGGCTTTTTGGGCCCCAGGTGATGCCCAGGCACAGCTGCGGGTGGTGGCAGCTCCAAACCATGTAGAGGGAAACTGAGGCACGGGGGAGCCCAGCCATCCCGGCTGGGGCAAATCCCTGCAGCTGCAGAGGGACCAGCTCTTTAATCCCCACGGATGGGGGTTACGGAAAGGGCCATAAACGCGTTGGCACATGCGTGTGCAGGGACAAGGTCGTCCTTCTCAGGGTCCCTCCGTTCTCCCTGTCCTTGGCACCGCTGCCATGGCCCTGCCATGCTTTGGGAGGGAGTGGGAGGAGCTGGGGGTGGGGGGGGCACAGGGCATAGAAGGGGGGTCACAGATGGGGAAAGGGCATCACCGCCAGGACCAGGGGCTTGGGGACACGCACCTCAGCCTTGCGTGTGCTTTGGCAGTTGCTCAGCAATGACAGCCCATCCCTGGAGGGGTCATTAGTCCTTCCTCATTAAAAAAAAGTTACTCACCCTTTAAGACAGAAACAAGAATATCCTGGAAATGCCTCGGTTTGGTGAGTTCTCGCGTTAAAGGTATGACTGGGATCAAGAGGGCGGCTGCACGTGATGCTCTCTGGCACGTGGGGCGGGTGAGATGCTCGGGCACGTTCCTGCTTTCCCCTCTGTGCCCAGGATGGGTGGCCATCACCCGGCCTCTGGGCTGCGGCCAGCGCCTCTGGGTGCTCCCACCCTTTGGGATGGGATGGCAAAGCCCCTGCCTTCCTCCAGCGAGGACGGAGCCAAGGCCCGGCTTTCCCCAAACCTTCCTGCTTCGGGGTCCCCCCCATCAGCACCGCTACCCCAGGGATGAGGCACCCCGAACCCCGCAGCGGGTTCCAAGGCTGGCACCCCCCAAACCAGCACTGCCACGGGCCCCACGGCATCGCCTGCCCCACGTCCCCAGACGCCTCATCCTGCCCAGGGACCCCTCCGGCATGGGGGGAACCCTGGGGGTGCGGTAGCCAAGCCAAGTGCCAGCCCAGGGCCATGGTGGGCGGGGGGGGGGATCCTGGGCTTCAGGTATTTTAAGCACATGAGCAACACTGGCGATGATGCGCCTGCTGGATGGCGAGGGGGTGAGTCACAGCCTCCTTGAATCAGAGCTTTAATTTGCAGCGATGATACACGCTCCCATTGCAATTGCCCAAAAGCGAGGGGCTCCGGCCACCCCGGGGGCACCCGTGGCCCTGGGGGACTCCTCAGGGTGGGGGGGACACAAGGTGCCAGCACTGATGGGGCTGGGAAGGTCTTTCCTGGGAGGTTTTCGGGTGGGGATGCAGCCCCTCAACCAGGAACCACCTTGAGCCTCTTTCCTCTCTCCGGTCATGGGATGCTGGTGGGAACCGGCTACTCTTGGAGAGCTTGGCTTCAGCCCTGGCTCCTGGGAAATGCAGGAAAAAAAAGTCCCAGGGTTCAAATGTCCCCAAGCTCCCTCCCCTGGGAGAGAAATTAACTCTTCAAAATTAAATTAACCCCTTCAAAACCCCACTGCAAGGGAGGAAGGGACCTGGGACAGGCAGGTGCTGCCAGCGGTGGGACGCTGGCTCCTTCCCCCCAGGGCAGAGCTGCCCCAGGATGCCCGGTCGGCACCTCGGGGCTGTGATGGGACCATCCACGTCCCTGCAAAAGCATCTGCCTTTTGCCTCCTTCCCCCTGCAAAGTGAGGAAAACAGCCCTTCCCCTCCCAACAAACCCTCACACGGAGATTTGTGTCCCAAAGGGACACAAGGGACAAGGTCATCTTGGGAAAGCCCGGACCCTGTGGCAGAGGTAGAAGCTGGAAAAACCCACTAAAAATTAACATTAATTTATTATTAATGATAAAAACCAAGATTCTCTTTACATGTGGTTTTTTTTTTTTTTCTTTTAAACTTTTTATACAAGAGAATTTTCATTGCTTTTTCTTTTTGGTTTTTTTTTGTTGTTTTTTTTGTTTTTTTTTCCTCCTGGAGACAGAGCAGGGCAGGCAGGCAGGCGCAGGCAGCGACGTGGGCTCTCGCCCCGGTGTGACCAAGCCCCACAGACGCCGGTCCCCGGGGGTCCCGGGTGGGACGTGGAGGGGGTGGGCGCGCGGAC
>QJSC01000105.1:90954-121874 GCA_003697955.1 Calidris pygmaea
AAGGCAAGGCAAGGCAAGGCAAGGCAAGGCAAGGCAAGGCAAGGCAAGGCAAGGCAAGGAAAGGAAAGGAAAGGAAAGGAAAGGAAAGGAAAGGAAAGGAAAAAGGAAAGGAAAAGGGGGGGGTGGGTCTCAGGGACCCTCTGCTAATTCACCCCAGATGTTTGGGGCTGGGATGCCTGGGCTGCTTTATGGGATTTCCAAGCCTGCTGTTTAATTCTTCTTCCTGATTTCCACATCCCATCTGGAGCCGCTCCAGCCAGCCCAGCCCAGCCCAGCTTCCCAGCACCGCGCCGTTTGCAAGGGGGGAAGCTGCCCTCTGCCGATTAACCGCCGGCTCCGCAAGCGCCAGCACCGGCGTCACGCTGTCCCCAAGGCAGGAGAGGACACGTAGGATGGGAGGAACCAAAGATGGCAAAGCAAACGCGTGGTGGTGGAGAAGACAGGAGTCCAGGGACAGGTCTTGGGGCTGAGCACTCCTGGTTCTCTCCCCCGCAGAAGGCAGGGAGAGGGACGGCCAGAAATGTGGCTGCGTGGATGGAGATCTTCAGAGAGATCTACTGATCATCCAAGCTGACATCCCGGTGGGAATTGTGCCGGGAAGCGAGCCGGGTGCTTCTGCTCAGGCAGAGCTTGAGCTCAAGAGCAGCAAACCCCCGGGGCTTGGGTGCATCACGCAGGGGGGGAGCGGGACAGGGATGATGGGGGCTGGAGAGCTGCGGAGGAGCTGAGGGGGTGCAGGACAACACAATCTCTGAGGGTTTCAGCAGCAAAGGGACCTGATGCCCAGCGAGGTGTCAGCAGCTGAGTTCCACCTACCTGAGCCGATACGAGCCCGACACATGGTGGGTGAATCCAGCTTGTGAGCCGGCACCGTCAGGTAGTTGTTCATCTGGAAGCGGAGCACAAGGACCACGTCTCCATCGGAACGGCCAGGATAAATGGGGAAGGGGAGGGCAGGAATTGACCCCAGGCCAGGGGGATAAGCGAGAAGCAGCAGCGGGATGCAGAGGATACATGTGTGCATCCTCCCAGCCGTGCTGCAAGGACTTGCTGGGACCCTGGAGAAGAACCCTCCCAAGACTTGGGGTCCTCCACTGTCATCTGAACCTCAGCCCCCTCCCCACGCGGGACATCGATGCCCTTCCCAGGCTGGGAAACCCCCCTCAGCCCCCCCCATCCTCCCCAGTCTGCGGCAGCATCCCGGCTCCACCGTCCCCTTGACACCTTCTGTTCCAGCTGCCGGGCCTTCTGCCTCCGCAGGAGCATCTGGTTCCAGGCTTCCTCGTAGGGGTCGGCCACAAGCGTGTGCCGGTTGTAGGATCGCAACTGGGAAAAGGCCCCAAGAAAAGGAGAAGGGTTAAAAAACCACCCCGGGGAAAGGCAAAGGAAGGTCACGACACCGTTCCCCCTGGAGATGGCTGAAACAGCCACCAGTGGGCAGAGCAGGTCCAGGGCCAGCTGGTGGCTCGTCCCTTGTGTGCTACCATGGGATGCCCCATCCAGACCCATCTCAGCCCAGTGAGGGTTTAAACGCTGGGCTCATGAGCCAGGTTCTCCCTCAGCACCATCCCAGGGGGAAAAGGTCCCTGGGGAGCGAGAGCCAGACCAGGAACACGATGGGCAGGAGGGCAGGGATGCCAGGGGCAGCTGGCCCCAAGAACTTCTGGTGGGCAGTGGTCCTGGCCACCCCAGGGAAGCAAAAGGGGCACGCACACAGTGCTGGGGGACACCTTACCCTCTGCCTGGTTTTCTGCAGGTTGTTGCGAAGGATTTTCCGGATCTCCTCCTCCTTGTCCTTGGAAAGGGCCGGAAGGATGCGAGCCACAGGGATGGTCTTGGGGTTGATGTTCCTGCATGGACAGACAGGATTCAGGCAGGACCGAACGGCTGCTTGCCCCGTGGCCACTAGCAGGGAGGGCTCAGCCTACGTCAGGGTGGCCAAGGCCAGGGAACTCACTGCATGGAGACGGTGGAGACAGCGGAGGGGATCTTGCCTATGCCCCCGCTCTCCACCAGCTCGATCGCCTGCTTCATCTCCATCTTGTGATAGAAAGCGATGAGCTGGGGCTCCTTGGACCGCTCCCCCGCAATCAGGCACTTCTTCACATACTTCTTGTTGAAGCGATTCAGCCTTTGGGAAAGGAGGAGCAGTGATACATCAGACCCTCCCCTGCCCTGGTACCCACTCCCTGCTCCCCATCCCTGGCCCAGGTCAGCAGAAGATGGTGCAGTTCCCACCAGCGCAGGTCAGACCAGGCTTCCCTGACTTCCTCCTGAGCTGGGCAGGCTCCAAAACACTCAGCAGCTGCTGGACCACAAGGGATGGTCCTGAGCTCCTTCAAGGACTGGCCACTGGCTGCTCCCACACTGCGGTGGGTGGTGTGGTGATGGGGCGCAGCCCTGCAGCCCCACTCACACCCAACCCCTGGCCATAATTCATCAAGGGGATATTACAGCCTGGGTAAAAATCCAACACAGGGCTGGAAAACCTGCCAGGTGGCAATTCAAAGCCTTCTCCATCTCCCCCCGACGTGTCCCCCGAGTCCCCAAACCTCCACACTCACTTGTCCTTCCAGTGGTGATGCCCGTAGTGACCACAGATATCCTCGATCCCTGTCAGAAGGTGATCCAAGAACTGGAAGAGAAGGTTCAAAGCGTAGGCAGCTCGCAGGGCTCCTGCCCACCCTTCTCCCCACCCCAACACCCAGGCTGACACAGGGGTGAGGGCACTCAGGGGTTGCAAAATCAGGGCTGTGGGTCCAGGATGGGCCTCAGGAGGGCAGCACGGTCCTAGACAACCGGGCTGCTGCTCTACCAGGCAACAGGGGAGGTCTGGGTCGGAGCGGGCACTGGACGACACAGATGGGGGAGAGCCCTCGCTCCGTCCCCCCTTACCTTGGGCACCGATTTAGGGGCAGCTCCCGCTCTGTAAACCCGCCTGGTTACAGCGGTGGAGGTGGCAGAAGCAGAGAGAGAAGAGGGCTAAGGCGGCGAAGAGAAGCGCGCGGGGAGGGCTGGCCGGGCGCAGGGGGTTACCTGCGTGTGGATCTCTTCGTTGATGGAGCGTTTTGTCTCTTGCTTCTTCTTCACGGCCAGCAGGTCCACCAAGGGCCGGATGGTCATGCCCTAGGGAACAGGGAAGGGGGGGTTAGAGCTCTCCGGTGACACTTGGTAGCCTCAAGAGGTTTTGGAGAAGGGGGACAGTGACAGGATCAGGGAGGGAGGCTGGGGAGGTGCTCCTCACTCTCCACAAACACACAACGCTCCTTCTGAAATAGGACTGTGACCCCCTCCATGCACCACCAACCTGCACGAAGACTGTGAAGAAGATGACTGTGATGATGGCTGTGAGGAACATGTCCCTCATGTCGAAATGCTTATAGTCCAGGAGGTAACAGAGGGAGAAGGCGATGGCTCCCCGCAGGCCCCCGTAGGCGATGATGAACTGGTCCTTCGGCGTCAGCTTCACAATTCGGAACTTGTTGATGAACCAGGTGAGGACCAGGACGCCTGGGGAAGCAAGGCAAGACCCCATGTGAGCGGATGATGAAGGATGCCCTCCAGCCCCAAAGAGACCCCTCCAGGACCCCACTTTGCAGCCCAGCACAGTGTCACCCCCTCAGGGCCATGGGTGCAGGTGGGTGCTGTCCTGCTCACTCATCCCAACACCCGTCACCAGCTTCAACCCCACGTCTAGCACAAACTAGGCCTCAACCCCATCTCCTCCCAAAGCCAACCACCAGCAAGCGTGATGCCCATGGTGGACCAGTGCCACCCAGTCACCTCCATCTCCCCAACAAGGCAAACTCGGGCCTTGTGGCCTTGAGAGATGCCCATCACCCAGGGCCGTCCCCAAGGACTTTGCCACCACAAGGACACCTCACCTAATACTCTTGCGATGAGGCAGAAGAGCAGCGTGCTGATGACGAAGGTCCAGTTCCAGTAGTGGTGGCCAGCCACGGTGGAGACGCCCAGGAAGATGAAGATGAGGGTCTCGCTCACGCTGCTCCACATCTTAAGGAAATACTTGATGGTGGTGTGGGACTTGTGGGAGATGTTGGCTTCCACGTAGGGTCGCATGACCACGCCGGAGGCGATGAGCCTAGGGGCAAGGTTGGGGCACTCAGCAGCCATGGGGACATGGGGACAGCCCCAACCACTGGCCCTGCAGAGGTGTTTTGTGCTCTTATACCAAACCCCGGAGCTGGACAGGGCTTGAGAGACACCAGCAATTATTCAAGGCCTCCAGAGAAGGCAATATGAGGTTTCTCCTTCCTCCTGGCAGAAGCATCAGAGCCCAGGCAGCAAAAAACAACATCACCTTGCCCAGGAGAACGGGCAATGGGCTGCCAGCACCCCAAGATCTGTGCGACAACTCAGAAGAGTCACTTCCCTCATCTGCCTCCCTGCGTACCCCAGCCCAAACACACCTCTGGCCCTCACTGGGCATGTACTGGCCATGCTGGGACAGCCAGAGAGATGTGGTAACACCAGAGTACGTCCTCCAAAGGGTAATGGGGACAGGAAAGCTTCTTCTCCCACCCGTGCCCAACTCACGCCATGATGCCGGAGAGGTGGAAGAGCTCGGCAGAGAGATACGCCATGTAGCTGTAGAGGAAGACGAAGAGGGGCTCGATGACTCGGATGTGGGAGGTGAAGCGGGACGTGAAGGCAGCGATCACCCCGTAGATGACGCCCACGAAGACACCGCCCAGCGACACCACGAAGAAGCTGAGGAAGCCGAGGATGATATCGATGATGGTCACCTGCTCGAAGTTGGCGAACTCTTCAAAGAGGTGGTAGAGGACCTGGGAGGGAGAAGGCAGAGGGAGGTTCAAACTGTCCCGCTGGCAAGAGACAGCACCTCAGAGGAGAGCCTGCTCGGGGACCTTCCTTGGGAGAGGAGCAGCAAAGGGAGCCAGGCAGGTACCCAGCACAGCACATGTGAGATGAGGTGTGCCAGTGCTCGGAGAACCTGACCTGTGTCCTGTGCTTCACCAAGCTTTGCGTCAAAAAAAGCTGGTGATGCGAGACACAGACCCATAGGGACCGGCTCCCCGTCCTCCGTGGCTCACAGGAACATGGTGCCATCAAAGATGTGTCTGGGACATCTCTGCTCTCCAACACAAACCCGACCGCTGTTCGGTCAAGGGCTGAACCAGCCAGAGCCTGTTCCTGCTTCCCAACGAGCAGGACAGATCCAGGCTGGAGGACACCCGACAGCCACGTGGAGGGAAAAGCCAACATCTGCCCTGCTCAGCCCGGAGAAGAGCCCAAACCCTCTTGCAGCTAAAAGGGCAACCTCGCAGGAGGAGCCCAACCCTGGCTCCATCTCCTCCTCCCACCCCCAGACACGTTTACTGGAGCGATTTTAAAGCAGAAGCTGACACAGGGGTGTCAGGATGGAAAATGGGCTTCAGAGCATCCTGCAGGGATGGCAGCGCTTGCGAGAGGGCGAGGTGCCAGCTCCTGCCTGTCAGGGCCAGGTCCTGGGAGATGGGCAGGGACAGACGTGAGAGCAGAAGGCGAGAACGTTCCCCATGGATGGGAGAAGGGACACAGAGCCTGCAGGGGGTCCCTCGGGTCAAAAAGCAGGGAGAAGTGCCCGGAAAAGCCCTGCGGTGGGACAGCGTGTTCCTCGTCACCAGGAACCCCGTCACCAGCTCCGAAGGGGACAGCTGGGAGACGGGAGGAGAGCCAGGAAAAAGCAGTGGGTTGGAAGTAAATTTAGAGGTCAGCTCTGCAGAGGAGGACGCCGCGGTGACGGCCAAGCCAGCACCTGGACACAGAAGTCCACAGTTGGGGTGGCCTGGCCCCCGAAACTCCCTGCAAAGCTGCTGCTCAAAGGCTGGGGTGAAGGGGTGGCCCAGGTGGGATGCCAGCCTGGCCACGGCCCCCACAGCTCCCCCCTTGCCATGGCAGGCCATGTCTTGGCCTCCCACCTCCTCGGTGCTGCAGCTGGGGGACAGAGAGCCAGGAAAACCACACGAGGAAGGAGAGAGGAGGGAGAAGCAGTGACATGGCATCTCCCGCTCTCCTTCCCTGGCAGGATTGACACGGGCAGGGCAGCAGGCAGGAATTTCACCCAGGAGAGCAGATTCCCAGGAGACCAAGGCATGGTTCTGGCTCCTCACTGAGAGGCAGGAGCTGGTTGGGCACGTGCCCTCAGTCTCCCCAAATCACCAAGTAAAACTGCTTCACCTTAACTCGCCTCTGCGGTGTTTTAAGGTGCTATATTTAGCTTTGCACCTGCAAAAGGTTAGGAGCAAGCGGAGCTGCCGCAGCTCAGCCGGCAGGAGGGACCTGGCAGCTCGTAATGGCCCAGTCAGTCTGCAGTTCTGCTTGCAGGGCTTGACTGAGAGCTGCCAGTTCTTGTGTCACCACCACCACCCAGAGATGCTCCACCAAAACGAACCCATTGCCCGATCCCCCCTCGTCTACTTACGACCGTGACGGCGTCATTCAGCAGGGACTCCCCAAAGACCAAGATGTGGAGCAGCTCGTTGATGTGGATCTCCTCGAAGACGGCCAGCACGGCCACCGGGTCCACGGCCGAGATGATGCTGCCGAAGAGCAGGTTGGCCAGGAGGCCAATGTGGTTCAGGCCGGGGCCACCAAGCTGGCACACGGCGTACATCAGGCCCCCCAAGAAGAAGGCATTCCAGAGCGTCCCCACCACGGCGAAGATGAGGATGGTGCCCAGGTTCTCGGTGAATTGGCGCAAGGGGAGGAAATAGCCGGCATCCAAGATGATGGGTGGGAGGAGGAAGAGGAAGAAGATGTCCGACTTGAGGATGGGGGGCTTTTCACCCACCCCTTTGATGAGCCCTCCAACCAAGAGGCCCACCACGATGAGCAGGCAGCTCTCGGGAACGATGTTGGATACCGAAGGGATCACGTGGAAGCCTGGAGAAGAGGAGGAGAGAGTGAGAGACGTGTTGGCTACACGACTGGAGGATGCTCTCTGCAGGAGGAGACCCCCGTGGGAGCTGGGGACCAGTTCCCACCTCTCCCGGCACTCTTGGGGTTCATTTGCTCCTTGCGTGCCTCAGTTTCCCCTTCTAACCCCCTTCCTCCCCACACTCCCGAGATGTAAAGCGGGAAGTGCAGCTTCACCAGGTCCACATGCCCTGGCATTGCTTGATCACAGGCTGGAAAATACCAGCGAGCCCCAGTTCAACAGGGGGCAGCCGCCCTCTGGGCACCCCGGGGTCTCTCCGGGGACCTCACCCCCCCCGTGACGGCCACCCGCGGCACAGCCAGTTCTCACAACACAAGCTGTCGCTGGCTCCAGCTCTTCCCAGCGCCGCTGCTAATCCCGGGAGCACGTAGGCAACTGGCATTTCCCTCCCGTCAGACGGCAGCCGGCCCACCCGGGCGCCATCACACCCGGTGTGCCAGGCGCTGGCAGGAGGCAGCAGCGCCGTGCCCGTCCCCACGTGTCCCTGGCGCAGGGGACAGGGAGAGGAGGTGGCATCCTCGGCTCAGGGTTTGAGGACGCCGTTGGAGCCGCTCCTCCTTCCCCCTCCTGCAGCTTCAGGAGCGAGACGGGAGGCTTTATTCGGGCGGTGGTTGCGTTCCCCGCAGGCAGGGCTGCTCCCGGGCACGGAGCAGGGACAGGACACATCCTCACGGTGCATCCTTGGGGTGCAAAGTAAGAGGGAAATCCTCGTCCCCTTTTTCCATCACAGCAAGACCCCAAATGCAGGTCTTTGGGCCAGCCAGGACCCACTGGGATGAGCCCCATCCACCCAACACAGCCCCGGGCGGGCGGGCGGCACGATGCCAACAAAAGTAGAGCTTCAGCCAACGCGCCCCTACCCACAGAAGGATTTTGGGTTCCCTGGATCCTCTCCCAGGCTTTATAATTATTATTTTGAAGTGCGGCACATTTGTTCCCTGGCAAGGGAAGCGGCTTAAAATAAGGAACCCTGCCTTGAGCATCCCGTGTTCCTCCGTTCCTTCCGGCCGGGCGGCTGTGCCATCTGCGCATCGTTTCACAACAGATTAAAAAAAAAAAAAACAAAAAACCAACAAAAACCACAAAACACCACCCTTCCCTAACGAGCCCACCATCCAGCTGATTGACTGGGGAGCCGCTCTGCGCCACGGTGAGCATCACCCCCCCCCCCCCTCTGTCCCCCCTCCCCGTCACCCAGCCCGCAGGGACCACATCTGCGCCGCGCGGTGCCGGCTCATCCCTCCTCCACCTGCGCAGCCCCGCGGGGAAGGCGCCGCACGAATCCGGCTCCGCTGGGAAAAGCAGTGGCCTTCCACAATCCCTCAGTGAGTTGGCCACCACGGCCACCCGCAGGCCCCCCAAGGGCAGGATCAGAGCGCCGGTTGCTACCCGAGCTGCGGGCGCTGCCTCCGGCGCAGGCGAGGGCGGCACCGCAGAGGCCGGTAGATTCATCACACCTAAGGCTCCGTGCAGATCCGGCCCGTGCCGTTTTGGGCAGCACCCGAGTGGCTCCGGCGGGTCCCAGGTGGCGGAGCGATGGGGGAAGGAGACTGGTTTCTACCTTGGTTTTGCCACAAAAGCATCGATCTCTGAGCAAACCAACCCATCACCCTCGGGATCGGGCATGAGGGGAAGCTGGGAGGAGCTGGGAAGCATCTGAGCTTTGTCCCAGTGCTCTCCCAACACCAGGGACCTCTTAGGGTGGACGTAGCTCCTGATTCACCCCCATGGGATGTTTCTTCTATCTCCGATCCCCCCTGGAACCCACGCAAGCGCTGAGCATCCCAAGGCAGCCAGCTCCCCATCGGAGCGGGGGCGATAATCCTTTTTCCCAGCCCAGCTCATGCCAACGCCAGGAATAATCAAGCCCTTCCAGCACCAGGGGGCAACGGCCCATCTCAGCACACGCCAGGAACGGCCGGAATAAGGTTTAAAGCCACACAAGCAGCGAGGAGCCCGCAGCAAATCAGTTTTCCCTTGCTAAGTACGTTCAGTCATGAATAAAACACAAACACTGACAATTAAGCATCTCTCACTCCTTCCCCCCAGGCCCCCAGGATCCCATTAAACTGGAACATTCGCGTGCTGATGTGAATTCAATGTTTTCGACCCTTTCTGTAGGGCCCTAAAAATACACTCACAGGGGCTGCATGTTAATTATGCCTTTGATTTCGCCGAATCTCAGCCATTTCTCGCTCCCCGCTTTCTCCGCTCCGTATTTTTAGAGCACTCCCGAGCTCATCGGTACCGATCTGTTGCTGGGATCCTGCTGGGATCCTGCTCCCAGCGCCGGGCCGGTATCCCGCTTTCAGGGTGGAGGGAATTAACGGGAAAAAACATTCTCACCACGGGAGTGATGCCACGGGGGGGGCAAAGCATCCCCATCCCAGCTCTGCGCCTGAATTTCTCTCCCAGAGGAGGAGGAAGGCTGCGGCAGGAGCCTGGGTGATGAAGATGCCTGGCCACGGGCACATCCAGGGTGAGTGGGAAGGGGAGTAAGTGATATTAGCCTTAATAATAATAATAATAAGCCTTAATAACCCCCAGGGGCCTGTTGTGGCTGCTGTAGTAAAAGGTTATTTGCACGGCAGGTAGTCGTGCTGCTCGCCCGCCTGTGTACCTACGGTTGCCACCCCCTTGTCCCCAAACTGGGTGGCCCTGCTGGGAACTGGGACCCATCTTCTGCAGTGGGAGCTGCAAATCCTCCACCACCAGCGCAAAGCCGGGAGGCAGGGGGGGCACGGCAAGACCCCCAGCATTTTCCTCTGTTCAGCAGCAAGCGCTTCTTGCTGCCGGAGAAGGGCAGGAGGTGGCATCGCAGGGCAGGAGAACACACGGAGCAGCTTTTCCCAGGGAGAAGCACCCACTGGGTTTCGGCTGTTTTTCCCGAACTCCCCCCTCCTCCCGAGGAGGGAAGTCCCTCGAGACCCCATTTCCCTGAGAGCGACCTACGATCCCCAAATCCCGGGGCACGGACAGTCACCCACGTTCCTTCCTTTGGAAGACAAACTCGGTGGGAGCAGCTGCCCTATCAAGGGCATCAAACACCACTGAAACTATTAAAAGCAAGACCAGTTGAGTCAACATCAACCCCGAGAGCTTGAGCAAACAAGGAAAAGGAAACCCAGAAGTTAATAGTTCCTATTAAAATGACTCCTTGCCCACGCCGCGCTCGCATGTGCCCAGCAAGGAGAACATGGGATCGCTCTCTGCTGGTGACCAGCTCCTCCTCAGGTTAGGGAAGAGTGGAACTGGGGACGGACTTTCCATTTTTAACCACAGTTTAAGCCCCTGAAGGACAGGAGGGAATCACCATCCTTCAAATTAGAGAGATTTCGGGCAAGGCAAGCTGTTGCACGGCGATGCTCGCGCTGCAAAACTTTGCTCTGCAGCTTCTGAACGTGGGTTGACTTAACGTTTTGGTGGCAGCAGATTCGCACGGGGCCATTTCCAACCCAAACGCGGGCAACGGAGGGCAACATCAGGAATTTTCCTTCGCTAACTTCAGCGGTGGCAAGAACCACCGGGGTCTGGTGGATTCTGCGGCAAAGCAGATTACTTTTCCCCTCGCTGCATAAAGCTGGCTTGAATTTTGGAGGCCGTGGAAGCTGAACGAAGCCATCTGAGCACAGCAAAACCCCCTTTGGTCTCCAAGACTTTGCAAGGGGTCGGTTCTCACCCCGGGAAACCCGAGGGCTCCCACTTCTGCTGCTCAAGGTTCATCCCCATCCTCCCAAGGGGGGGACCTGGGCTGCTTTTCCCAAGGTCCCGGCCGCAGGCGGATGCAGCGCCATGTAAATATTTACTCCCAAACGAACAGCTTGGGGAGAGACTCCGACCTACGTGTGGTTTGGTTTTTTTTTTTTCCCTTCCTGGGCTGTATCTGGGTTACCGCAGCCCCGGCGCAGGGGGGCTGGATGCTGCGCCTGGCGTTATGTAAAGCTCCATCCAGCAGCATCTGCTCCTTCCCTGCCCGATGACTCAAACCCCACCATTTCTGCTCTGCCTCCATCCTCAGCCCGGGCAGGGAGAGCCTGGAGGGATACAGAGGGATTTATAGGGAGGGAAGGGTGCTGGGCACCCAACCCAGCATCCCCATCCCGGGGGGAGCGCTGCTGTCAAAGGGAGCCAGATCCCACAGGAGCACTCGCCCGAGGAGATGCTTCTTGTGCTGCACGTAAAGTAGAGGCCATCTCCATGTCTGCTCGCTGCAATTTGGGAAACTTTTTCTCAAGGCCACAAGGGGATGATTTGCAGCTCTGGAGGCGGCTCCGGTGCCAAAAACCTACTGCAAAAGGGAGCAGGTTTTTGGGCGCAGCCTCACCCCACGGCAGAAAGCCCCAAGGACCAGAGTGTGGCCAGTAGGTCTGAGGAGATCATTCTCCCCCTCTGGA
The DNA here is from genome assembly GCA_003697955.1 of Calidris pygmaea. NCBI lineage: Eukaryota > Metazoa > Chordata > Aves > Charadriiformes > Scolopacidae > Calidris > Calidris pygmaea. Next base: position 102,310 of record QJSC01000105.1, read on the forward strand.
ATTCCCCAACTGGAATCCTGCGTCCGGTTCTGGGCTCCCCAGTTCAAGAGACACTGGGAACTGCTGGAGAGAGTCCAGTGTAGGGCAACAAAGGTGATGGAGGGATTGGAGCATCTCCCTGCTGAGGAAAGGCTGAGAGAGCTGGGGCTCTTGAGCCTGGAGAAGAGAAGGCTGAGGGGAGACCTTCTGAATGCTTCCAAGGATCTAAAGGGTGGGTTGAGGGAGGATGGAGCCGGACTCTTTTCAGTGGTTCCCAGTGACAGGACGAGGGGCAACGGGCACAAGCTGGACCATGGGAAGTTCCACTCCAATCTGAGGCAGAACTTCTTTGGGGTGAGGGTGCCAAAACCCTGGAAGAGGCTGCCCAGGGAGGGTGTGGAGTCCCAAATCTGGAGATCTTCAAGGCCCACCTGGATGCTCCTGAGTGATGTGCTCTGGGCAGCCCTGCTTTGGCAGGGGAGTTGGACTGGAGGATCTCTAGAAGGTCCCTTCCAACCCTGACAATTCCGTGATTCCGTGACCACGGGCACCGTGTCCTACAGCATCTATAAGGTCCCCTCCCTCCCCACCTGATGTTTCCCCGTCCCACTCATGCAGGGCTTCTCTCCCTTCCCATCACCCCGGCGGCCGCAATATTGCTCCATCCATAGGGCAGGGGACCCAAGGTCAAGCTTCGTCAGAGCTCTGGCAGCGCTCCCCGGGTTGTAAAACCCTCTCTCAAAGCTGCGCGGAAAGAACATTTTAATAACATTTTAATCAAACACTTCAAAAGAACCTTTGACGAGGGAAGAAAGGAGGAGAAGCCTTCACGTGCTTCCCCGCTCCAGGCCAGGTCTGGGAGATGTCTACGACTCCCACCGCGGGGATATTGCTGGAGTTGGAGCCCTAAGAGCAATCACCACGGCCCTAAGAAATACTGGTGCTTAGAGACGATAAATAAGACATAAAATGTAATATATATATATATTAAAAAAATATATATATAAAAATATAATGCTGATCCTGGAGGCAGCCTGCACCAGGACACAGTGTGTCAGCCCTGGGGACATGCACTATGGGGTCCCCCCTGGCTCCCAAAGCCACCTCCCCAGCTCCTCCCCAGTCCCTGCAAGCTGGTGGCCACCAGCCACCACGTCCCCCTCCAGCCGCAGGTTGAGTTTGCCTGGGATCAACGTCCCCTCCTTCCACGGGAAGAGAAAGAAACCTGAAGGGGGAGGGAAGAAAACCCACTGGGGTGGTGTTTTGAGTCGGGTAGGGAGAGGGGAGGAAGAAGGACCAGGAGCATGCGGTGCGGTGGGGAGGGCTCGGCGTATTCATGGTTAAATGGGATGCTCCAGTGGCTTCACTCCAGCACCCACGCACTGGGAGAAAGGCGGGCTGCTTCCAGGAAGGTGCCTGTTAGCTGAGAAGAGGCAGAAGGATAGAGAACAATTACAAAAGCACCCCATCCTCCCAGGCTCTGGAAGTTTATTCGAGCGGCTGCAGGCTCCAGCAGGCAGGCGGCAGCCCCGGGAGAGGAATTACACAATTATTAACCAGGGATTAAGCAGCTCTTCCACCCCCTGAGTGATTTTTTTTTTGCCGGAAGGAGGTAGATGAGGGGTTAGTCTGAGCGAGGGGGTGGTGAAGTCCCCCCCAGGTGATGCTCGCTGCAGCCCCCGGGGGACCCTTGGGTGCTTGTTGGGGCTGTGGGATGGGAGCGAGCGGCAGCGTGGCTTGGGTGCGGCGCTGGAAAATGCCTGGGAGAAGGCAGGGGAACTGGGAAGGTGCTGGAAAATGCCTGGGAGAAGGCAGGGGAACTGGGAAGGTGCTGGAAAAGCCCTGGGAGAAGGCAGGGGAACCGGGAAGGTGCTGGAAAATGCCCAGGAGAAGGCAGGGGAACCGGGAAGGTGCTGGAAAATGCCCAGGAGAAGGCAGGGGAACTGGGAAGGCGCTGGAAAAGCCCTGGGAGAAGGCAGGGGAACTGGGAAGGAGGCGGCGAGGGGGAGCAGGCATGCTCAGAAGGGCTGCCCTTCTGAAGGACACTGCAGAGAGCACTGGGCTGGAGGGGACACACGTGGCTCAGCAGCACCAGGGCCCCTCTAAAGCCACTTTAACCCTTTAGGACACTGGGTTGGCAGGGTCCGCGTGGGCCATACAGAGAGGCAGGAGCCCTGCATCGTCCCCAAACCCATCAGCCCGGCGGCGAGGGATGCAGGAAGGTGGGGACACCTCCCCACGCTCCCGTGGGATACGGGGACCACGGGGAGCCCTGCCACGCGGATGCTTTGCTGGATGAGCCACAAAGTCACCGATGTGTCACCAGCCACGGGGACTAGTCATCCGCAAAGCCATTACTCAGCACCGTCGCCTCCTTTTTCCTCCGCTTAGAAGAAACGCAGGGGCAGGGAGGAGGGCTGGGGCTGGGCTCCAGGGTCTGCAAAGCACCGAGACCACCCTGACCTGGTGCTCACACACTGTATTTTGGGGTGGTAAATGGTTGAGGATGTGGGGCTAAGCCCCAGGTGGGGTGGAAACAGAACATTTTGCAATTTCCCAGGGGAAAACCCATCTCAGGTTGCAGCTTCTCTCCATTTATCCCCAAAAAGAAGGCGCTGGATTCCTCTCTTCCCCCACCGGATGATCGGCTGCTGCTGCAGTTGCCCAAAGATCAGCCAGGCTTTGCTGATTGCTGGTGGCCTCTGGCACAAGCCTCGTGGGACGTCTCAAAGCTGCTGAGAGCGTGTCTCTGCCCCGCTGTGCACCCTCCCTTGTAAAATAGAGTAAAATCCATCACTCTGCCTGCAGAGACAGGGAGCGAGGAGCCTGGGGAAGGGCTGTGTGTGTCCGGCACCGGCACGGGTACCAGACGTAACGGGGAAGTCTCCAGGGAAGGGGCTGAAAATTGAACTTGCTGGAAAGGAATTAAATAGCTGGTGATTTACACCTAAAAATAGAGCGGAGCCTCGGCTCGTGTCACCCTGCGAGGGGGGGGCAGTAAAACCGGGGGACTTAAATTACAGCCGTTGCGTCTCCCAAGCTCCAACGTCACCGTCTGCCCCGAGCCCCCAACCCCACCGAGCGCCGCCCCGGGATGGCACACGGGGGGCTCTGCCACAGGTCGGGGGGAAACGAACTGCCCCTCGGCTTTGCCAAATCCTTCTCTGCTTCACCAAATCCTTCTCTGCTTCATGAAACCCTTTTCTTTCTGCTTCACCACGGAGCAGAGGTTTAACGCAGGTCCAGGTCTCCCGAGTGCTCTCCTGCCGCTCTCTTTGGGCTGGTTCCAGCAATTTGGGTTGGTTGGAGTAACCTTTAAGAGAAGTATCCAATGGCCTCAACGTCCCAAAAACGGAAAAGCTTGGATTTTCCACCCCAAAATGATATTTCCTGGTTAGAAGTTGACTTTTTTTTGTTGTTGTTTTAAAGATACAGGTACAGAAAGAGCTCCTAAGCAAAACAATTTCCTCCAGATCAAACCAAATGTTTCGTTCAAGCCTCATTATTTTCTTGTTGCTAATTACGAAGAAAAGCCAAGAACCAGGATGGTAATTAATTTATCCTGCTTTTTGTGGCTCACTGAGTCAATGCAGACACCACCCAGGGGCCGGCACCCACCCAAACCTTGCCGTGGGCTTGGTGTGCGAAGCGAGCACGGGGAGAGAAGGGAAAAGCAAGACCCCCAGCCTTAATTTCGGGGGGAGTCGCTCTTCTGCACCCCAGCCACCTGGGGCTGCGACCAGCCTGATGCTCAGGATTTGGGTTAAAATCCACGAGCATCCTGCCTGGCATTGAATCCTCCTGGCGTTTTCAGTCTGCAAGAAGTGGGGATCCAGGATAACTATTTTAAGCCGAGCGCATCCGCATGGGACGCAGGAGGGGAGGGGGATGAATCTCCGAGCTGGGTCCCCACAGGGTCCATCCATCCCAACACACGGTGCCCAACCACGATTGTGACCAACTCCCAGAGCTCAGTTCCGAGCTGGATCCCACCCAACGCCCCTACAAATCCCGTCGCTGCCGTAAATAGCCATTAATAGCCGTTGCTAATTGCCCAAGGTATGGTTTTATTTTCTCTCGGCGTGACGTTAACGTCCCCCTTACCTACAGACCTTGCTCAAACAGCTGGGTCCCACCTCGCAGCCGCTCGATTGCCCCTTGTTTTCCCTCCCTTCCTCCCGTACTGCAAACAAACTGGGGGCAAATGGAAATTTCCCTGCGATAGGGAGACGGAGAGCCGCCTGGTACAGCCTCCAGCTCACTCCAGCTCCTGCATTCAAGCCCTAACGCCCACGGCGAGGCAAGCGTGCACCAGAAGGTGACCTGCCCGGACCTCGCCTGCTTTGCAGAAGATAAGAACGGCGGCGATAGCATCGGGCCAGCCCCACCAATGAGTCAAAAAACCTGAAAGCTACGGAACAAAAAGCAGACACCCTCGGGTACCAGCCCTACCAGAGCTTTGCTGCGGCTCAGCGGGTCGGCCACGGCCGCTGATAACTTGCTGAGCTCGCCAAGGACTCGTGCAAACCGCCTTCGTCAAGCCCTTAAAGTGAGCAAAACCCAGCCACGTTAGCAAAAGCAAGGCGGTGGGGCTGGCGCAGCATCGCAGCCCTTCATCCCAGGCAACGGGCAGGCGGCTTCTCCACATCTCCACGGCCCGGAGGGGCTGCTGGGGGGGGGGATTTTGCAGCGGGGCTGCCACGGCTGATGGCTCCCCCTCGCACCATCCTCCCTCGGCAGCAGTTTGTGGCCAGTTCCCACTGGTGGGCATGCCCCAATGGGAGGGGAGACAAGTCTAGATACACTGCACCCGCTGAGGCTGGTCCCCTGGGCACCTTCGGGGAGCAGAGCCCGCACCCCAGAACAGGAGAAACAGAGAAAAAACTGCAGCCAGAGCCTTCCTCCCCGGGAGGATGCTGAGAGCTGCCCCGTGCACGTGGGGGGACAGATGCCAGGGCATCAGCAGGAGCGATGCTGGCCTGGCACTCTGCAAGGGGCCAAGGGGAGGACGGCTCAGAGCTGGTCGGGGGGATGAGATTTTGTTGTTTCATGCCCAGAGCCTTTCCGAGAGCACTTATTTGGAGCCATTTCACGCATTTCAGCTGCCGTGATGAACAACAGGGGTGGGGACTGGCGACAACGGAACGGGTCCGGCGTGCTGTCACACCAGCCTTTACGGCAGGGCCCATCAGGGAGGGTGGGCAGGGGGTACCCCTCCTCCCCACAGCTGGGGGCACAGAGGGAAAGGAGCTGAGCTACGCTGGCCACGAGCCCCCCATGTAGGAATGTGCCTCTGAGTCCTCCATCATCGTGCCAGGGCCTTGCCTTCCCCTGGGGTGCCAGCTCAGCCCCTCCTGGGGTGCCAGCTCCGCCGAGGGCTGTACCAGGGCATCACCTGGCTCCAACGGGATGCAGGGGTGCCAAACCTCACCCCCTGCTGATGCACCCCCCGTTCCCAGCAGAGAAATGCCCAAGGACGATGACGGCACCACCAAGGGAGACCACAAGGTCGTCCCTTGAGCGTCGGGGCCGGATTGGGAGACCCAGAAGCTGGACTGGGAGACCCAGAAGCTGGACAGGGAGACCCAGAAGCATCCCCAAAAAGATGAGCAGCCGGGGGGGAACGCAACCAACAGTGTCACTGCAGCAGCAGGAATCACGAGCCGCAGGCAGATGAGCCCAGCTCCCTGCCTGACCTGACAACCCCCCCTTCAAGAAGCACAACGCACCCCTTGGCAAAAGGAAATCTCATTTTCTCTGCCCAGAGCCCCGCTGGAAGGTCACCGGGGTGGAGGAGGAGGATGCTGCGCTGCAGCCAAGTGAAAATGCCAGGGTGGCAGGACCTGGATGGCAGCGCTGCAGTGCTGCAAAGCGGGAGGGGGATGGATGCAAGGCTCCCTCCCGGGCGCGCAGGAGAGCCGTGAATCATCCGCAGGCACCCTGGATATCAGCCTGCCAGGATGGGCGGACCCCCCCCTTTTCGCAGAAAGCCGCTGGAGAGGCTTATAAACAAGCTGTTTACGCAGACCCAGAGAGCTTCCAACGATAAATAACAAGGAGACATCTCTTCCCTGGGGCCCGATCCAGGCTCAGCACCAACTCGCCCCTCCAGCCACAAAACTGGGGGGACGGTTTGCCCGCTCGGTTATTCCCCCCGTCCGAAGGGGTTGTGTCCCCCTCTCTCTTCCCGGGGCAGCCCAGGGAAGCCCTCCCAGACCTTCGCACGGTCCAACGCCCGGCGTTCCCCGCCGCCCTGCAAACCAGACAGCAACCATTTGCTGCCCACGACTTCGCAGGGAAGTGCCAAAGAGCCGCCGGCGATTCCTCCCAATTAAACCTCGCCGCCCTGACCCAGAAGGTCTGGTCAGCCAGGCCAGCCAGCCACAGCCCGAGCGCTCTCTAATCTTCCCCCCCCCCTCCCCTGCCTTCCCCAACTCTAAAAGAGACGCTAATTAATTAAGATCAACCCAACCTAAACAGTTGGCTCCGCCGTGCTGCGGGGAGCAGCTTGCAGCAAGCCCTAATTGTGGCGCTGGCACACGTCAGCGGGAAAGGGACCCATCCTGCTCCCACGCAGCCCCTCTGGGTGCTCTCACCCTGCGCTTTCGCTCCTCTTAGGCTGGGGTTTAGGTGAGACTTCAGCTTAGGAACCAGCCTGCCCGGGCTTCCAGCTCCTCCCAGCAGAGCTGGACCTCTCCTGGGGCGCCCACTGCAAAGAGCCGGGTTTTGGGGTCTCCAAAAAAACCAGGCAGGGAAGTGCCAGGCTGCCCTGGCAGGCAGGGCAGGGCAGGGAGGAGTGATTGCTGCCGCCCTGATTCACCCGCCCCTGATTCAGCCGCCGACTCACAGACAAGCCTGAAAAAGCCCGTTTTTTTGTGCGGTTTCCCCCCCCCTCACGTACTTCGCACCAAGGCGCCGGCGTGACGGGCAGCGGTGGCGCAGCAGGATGACCACAGGGATGCTCCTGGGAGCATCCACGCAGGATGATATCCCCGAGGGCTCACCTTGCAGGAGGTGACGGGCATCACAGCAGACTTTCGGGACCAACGTCCCCCCTCCCACCAGGCTGGGATGGTCCACAGCCGGCCACTCGCCCAACGGCACCGTGGTTGGGTGGAGAGAGCACTTGGGAACACACTGGGGATGCCAACGATGCCAGTATCAGCCTCCTGGGAGGAGAAGGTGCCCGGGCACTGCCATAACGTGCCATGACAGCAATCCACAGATGGAGATGTTTAGTAGAAACACCTGAATATTGTTTTTTTGAGAGCAGGGAGAAGCGAGGCAGCAAAGGCACGTACCCCCGTTTTATCTCTGAAGCACTCACAAGAAATTAACAGATCAATTGGGAGTCTTTTATAGAGCTTGGTATTAATTTCCTCCCAGCTGTAAAAAGGAAATGAGAAACAAAAGACATTAAATGGACTTGCCCCAGTCCCCAAGTGAACGGCGCGAGAGCTGGTGTGAGATCCCAGCAGCTCCCAGTTTCCAGTCCTATGTTTAGATAACGCTTCTCCTTCAAATCAGAAGAAAAGCCAAGGACACTCTGCAAGAAAAGCAGATATTAAGAACGTCCTAATTGCAATTAAAGACTGAGAAACCCACGGCGCCCTGGACTGTCGCACAACAGCTACAGCTTTTTTAAACAGGGAGGAAAACGTGGAGCCATCAGGAGATGCTGCAGGAGCAAGTGGTGATGGGTCAGGAGGCTTCAAAGCTTGGACCCATCACACCTTGAAGAAACCTCTTCCAGTTCCAGCCGTGCCAAGCTGTGAGCAGAACAGCTCCTCCAGCTCCAGAGCTGGGCCACCACGAGGTGCTGCAAAACCCAACGTTCTCCTCCAGAGGAGCTTTGAGGAACCGGTTGAGGGTTCGGCGCTATGTGCCAAGCTTGGCTATTAAAAACCTCCGGTGACTCCAGGGTATTCCGGTAACCCCAACCCCTGCTGGACTCGGTGCCTACATTCCTCTAACGGGCACGTTACGAGGCCGCTCCCAAACCACAGGCTGAGATTAACAAACCTGTTTGAAGCCTTCAGGCACCTCCACGCAGGGTTTTTCTAAGGCGGGACCCTGTGAATCTTTACCAGCCCGTGGCATCCGTCCAGCAGGGGCTGGGCAGGCAGGAACGGAGGCACGCGAGGACAAACTGCCATGTAAAATTCTTCCTGCTCTTGCTCCAAGATTCATTTTAAGCCTCCTCCACCATCTCGGGATGGGTGCATCACGCAGCCAAGCAACAGCGTCCTCATTGGGGTTTAGATCCTTCCAAAGCACCAGAAGAGCGGCAGCAGCTGGACTTGAGCGTTTTGAGCAGGCCTAATAAAAGAAGGTCTAGAAAAAGTGCTTATGCTCCAGGGAAAGAGGGGTTTGGGAGCTCAACGTGACCAGCCACGCTCCTCCTGGATCGCTGCAGCCGTGGCAGGACGCGCTGGATGCCATGAATAGCTGGGTGAGGAGGGGTCAGCGCTGCACGGCGGCCTCAAGCTGGAGGACTTGGACGATAAAACCATCTGAATTCTTTTCGACGTGGTGCTGTGCTAAACCTCTCGCTGTGTAGCGTGGATACTCGCAGCATCTTCACGGTTGGAAGGGACCTTTGAGATGGTATCGAGTCCAACCACAAAAAAAACCCCAAAAAACCAAAACACACGCACACCCCCCAAAAAAACCCAAACACACACACCTCCCACAAACACAACCCAACAATCTCAGGCACTAGAGCATGCCCTGAAGTGCCACGTCCACACGTTTCTTAACCACCTCCAGGGATGGTGACACCACCACCTCCCTGGGCAGGCTGTTCCAATGCCTCACCACCCTCTCAGGAAAGTCATTCATCCCAAGATCTAACCTAAACCTCCTCTGCCCCAACTTCAGACCATTCCCTCTGCTCCTGTCATGATTCCCTTGGGAGAAGATGCCAACCCCCACCTCTCTCCAGCCTCCTTTCAGGGAGTTGTAGAGGGCAATGAGGTCTCCCCTCAGCCTCCTCTTCTCCAAACTCAACATGCCCAGTTCCCTCAGCCTCTCCTCGTGTGACTGTTCTCTACTGAATTGCCCTGGAGCAGAAGGTACTCAAGGCGATGAGAAGAGATGGTACTTGGTCACCCAAAATAAAGGTGATGGTCGCTCTCCCTGCTCCGTCCCCTCAACCCCATGGCCTGGCATTTAATCCACGGCTCCCGCTGGCCTCTGAGCCTGGGGAAGAGTTAAAAGCTGAGCCAGCCCGAGGTGACCAGGGACAAACTCCCCAGGCAGAGCCATGCCAATCGCCCTTCCCAGGAAGGGCAGATTTCCTACCGGGAACATGGCAGGAAAGACAAACAAAAGCTTTTCAGGAAATAACCTGTTGGTCTCCACTCCGACGACGAGGACGGGGCGGGAGGCGGTAATTGCAATTAGCACTGATTACTACCGGGCTTTGCAAACCCGGACAAAGCCGCGCCGCTCGCAGCACACGCCAGCAGGGAGAGGAACAGCCAAGGCGAGCGCCCGCCGACACCTTCGCCTCTTCCCCCAGCTTTCGGCCACGTGGAGATCCCACCGGCTGAGCCCAGGCTGGTGAGAACCGTCCCCCCGTCAGACACCGTTCCAACCTTCCAGCATCTCCCCCCGTCCCCCCGCCCCGCGCCGGGATGCAGGCGATGCTGTTTCACACCCAGCCAAGCTACCAGAAGAGCTCCCGGGAGCAGATGCTCTCCCCTCTCCGCGGCATTCACAGGCAGGAGAGGAGCCCAAACGCCGCAAAACGCTCCCCCCCCCTCCACCTCCAGGGAGCAGGGCTGCCGTGGGGAAAGCACTCTCAAGGGAAACTGAGGCACTAGCAGGGCTGGATACACCAGCTCGTCTCTTGAAAGGCCTGTGGGTGCTTAAGTCTGCGCCCCGTGGCGTTCGTGCTGTTAAAACCTCCGGCAGCAGGGTGGGAAGCTGCCGTCTCTCCAAACACATCATTAAGATTTAGCATGTCGTGACTCCGAAATGCCAAATAATTCCAGGCACTGAAAAAAAAAAAAATAACACCCCACCCCGCAGTAAATCTGCAAAAGGGAGTCTGCTCCTGCCAGCCTCTTGCAGGCTCGGTGAGGAGAGGGGGATTATTTCCCAACCAGCACCCTCTGCTAAGCAGAATCGAAGAGCTGTCCCCCGAGGTTGATCGCATTGCGACTTGCTGGAGACAAAGACCATTGATGCTCTGATGTTTATGAGTCACTTCTGGGCAACCCAAGGAAACGCATTTGTTCTCTTCCGATTACAAAAAGTACTCTGCATCCTCCGGCTTTCCGCTCGGGGATCTCAAAACATCACCTCCACGTCAAACAAGTCCCTACCTTGTCCCCACCAATTCCGTCACACGGGTGGGTCAAGCTCTCTTGGGAAGGAACCCCAAGCCATGGGGTGGCGTATCCCCAAAGGTGACACACCACCGAAGGTGACAGACCTCCGGATTTATTCTCACTTCTCCACTCCAAGCAACCATCAGTCTTCGCTCTCACCTTCTCTGACAAACAGGCAGCAGCGTGTGTGTGCGTGCCCGTCTGTCGAGCTTTTCATTTCATTTCTTCCTTCCCAACCCCCTGCCAAAGCAGGGCTGCCCAGAGCACATCACTCAGGAGCATCCAGGTGGGCCTTGAAGATCTCCAGATTTGGGACTCCACACCCTCCCTGGGCAGCCTCTTCCAGGGCTCTGCCACCCTCACCCCAAAGAAGTTCTGCCTCAGATTGGAGTGGAACTTCCCATGGTCCAGCTTGTGCCCGTTGCCCCTTGTCCTGTCACTGGGAACCGCTGAAAAGAGTCCGGCTCCATCCTCCCTCAACCCACCCTTTAGATCCTTGGAAGCATTCAGAAGGTCTCCCCTCAGCCTTCTCTTCTCCAGGCTCAAGAGCCCCAGCTCTCTCAGCCTTTCCTCAGCAGGGAGATGCTCCAATCCCTCCATCATCTCTGTTGCCCTACGCTGGACTCTCTTCAGCAGTTCCCAGTGTCTCTTGAACTGGGGAGCCCAGAACCGGACGCAGGATTCCAGTGGTGGCCTCCCCAGTGCAGAGCAGAGGGGGAGAATGACCTCCCTCCACCTCCTGGCCACACTCTGCCCTACGCAGCCCAGGATCCCATTGGCCTCTTGGCCACAAGGGCACGTTGCTGGCTCATGGAAAGTTCACTGTCCACCAGGACCCCCAGATCCTTCTCCTCACAAGTGCTTTCCAGCGGGTCCATCCCTAACCTCTACTGGTGCCTGGGGTTCTTCCTCCCCAGGTGCAGGACCCTACACTTGCCCTTGTTGAACCTCATGAGGTTCTTCTCTGCCCAGCTCTCCAGCCTGTCCAGGTCATGCTGGATGGTGGCACAGCCCTCTGGAGTGTCAGCCAGTCCTCCCAGTTTGGTACCATCAGCGAACTTGCTGAGGATACACTCCGTCCCCTACATGTGTTCACCTGCCTGAGGAAAGAGCAGAAGAACAAAACACGGCGAGATAGCCATCCCTCAGTTAACACATGACTGGAAGACATGGGGAAATTAAGAGAGATAAGCAAGATACCAACCACCACGTAGAACAGACGGCGATCGCGCCGGTTGCCTAAGGCAGTTTATCAGCCGCCAGAGGACCAAGCATCGATACTTGGTCTGAGCCAAACCATCACCACAATTTCCCTGCTCCTCTGCCGTTCCCTTCAAGGCTGGTCGGCCCAGATTTCAAAACACCCAGGCTGTTATCAAACCTCCACCGGCAGCTTTGAGCTGCCGACGGGCGAGAAGGACCCGCGGGTGACCCCGACAGCCCCACAAAGCCAGCGCCGGGGAGAGGTGGGACCCAGCTCCCTCTCTGCTCAGCCAGGCTGGGTGTTTCATCGAGTATTCCGGATGGATTTCAGTTTTTCATTTGAACAAATTAAGCCTTAGGGACGCAAAAGAGAAAAGGAAAAAAAAAAAAAAAAAAAANTGCGTGACCCTGGGACAGTCTCTACGGCCTCCACCACCTCCACCCAAACCCCAGGACTTGCAGGAGGGAAAAGGGAAAGGACTATGTTAAGGAAATCCTCCTTTTGCAAGCCTAATGAGCCTCTGGTTTATACAAATGCCATTGAGATGTCTGTCTCTCTTCTGCAGAAGGGGGGCTCCAGGCCCTGGGTGCCCCAGGTTTATACTCTCCCAGCCCAAAGAACGACGCTCTCCCCTTCCCTCCACCACCACCCGCTTTCCCCTTCTCCTACAAGTCATTCTCAATCCCCGAGGGACTCCGTTTAGCCATGCTAATTGCAGGCAAAAGTGTCCTTCTCCATCCCACTAATTCCCAAAGGAACTCCAGCACCTCTGGGGATGGTGGATAAGCCATGCGGTTGGGTGTCTGGGCAATTCGGGACTGAGGACACGAACTAAACCAGCCAAAAATTGGCATCTTCTTCTTCTACCCCATAAACGACTCAGGAGGGGTTGCTGGAGGTCTCGGGGGGGACACAACCACCCGACACCTCCCTGCAAAGCCGGGCCAGCACCCATCTGGGCTATGGGTGTCGCAGGACTCGGCGAGTCAACACTCACATCCCAAATTCCACCTGCAGACTGTGGGGGAACCAGCAGCCCCGTTCCCTGACCCCCTGCAGGAGGTGTCTGAGCCTTCGTCGATAAATGAGATGAAACAAGACCTTTGGTTCCTTAAGGTCCAGAAAGCAGAGGGGTGAACCGGGGCACCACCGCGGGTGACAGGGTCCCTGCAGGGGGGGGGCAAAGCCATGGCTGCAAACCGAGCGTAATTCTGCTTTAATGGACATTAGGGCTCACTGGGGAGGTGTGGGTTGTGATTTCAGACAGGTTCAGCTTTTCCCACTCCATCACCATCCCGCGTTTCACAGCGGGAACCTTTCACTCTTCCAGCCCTAATTAATCTAATGGTTTTCTCAGAGCCGAGGAGGGAACAGCTTGGATGGTTTTTTTTCGCTCAGACACCAGCAACGGGCAGATCGGGGTGGGGGAAAAAAATGTTCTTTCTGAGACGGCAAAGCAGAGAGAAAGGGAAACCACCGACATCATTCCTCGACAAGGAAGCAGGAATGCAACAAGTCTGCAGTAGAAGAGGCTGTTTAAATTCATTCTCATGACAATTTACGCTTTTGTGGCACCAGCTGCACCAGGATTTCAAAATCCTTTCCGGACAGTTATTCATCAAGCCTCAATTCCGCTGCAGAGCGGCCACCAATCCAAATGGGGAAATGTTTGGGGTGATCTCAGACCACACACCACCCTGGTGTCTTCAGCCCACACACGAAATAAGCCGGGGCTGCCTCTTGCGAGCGGGGCAGGTTTGAAGACAAACATTTCCCTCCGGCTCCGCCGGGGAATCCGCATCGACCGGTGCCACGGATCCAGAAGAACCAGCCCACGGAGCCTCCGGCAGCCCTTCCCACCAGCCAAGCTTTGCCGATGGCCGTCCCCAATGACTCCTGCCCGGCGCAGCCCTGCCCGGCGCCCGCGAGAAGCGAACCTTGTGGTGGCAGAAGGGGAAGGGAGATAACCTCCAGCACGCTCATCCCCTACGTCAAACACACGCGTTTCCAACGCGATGACGAAGGCTGGGGTGACGCACGTCTTCAAACGCTTCTTTGCTGTCCCCTTTCCAAGCTTTCCAGGCGGCACCGGTGTCCCCAAGCTTCACTCTGGGGCGTTTTCTGCCACGTCTGTCTCCAGATCCAGTTCCTGCAACCTGTGCCACCACCACAACAGGTTTCTTACCCTTCTTATTGCCCCTCACCCAAACAAACCACAGAATCATAGAATAATAGAGTGATTTGGGTTGGAAGGGACCTTAAAGCCCATCCAGTGCCACCCCCTGCCCTGGGCAGGGACACCTCCCACCAGCCCAGGTTGCTCCAAGCCCCCTCCAACCTGCCCTTGAACCCCTCCAGGGATGGGGCAGCCACAGCTTCTCTGGGCAACCTGGGCCAGGCTCTCACCACCCTCACACCAAAGAAGTTCTTCCTGAGATCTCATCTCAACCTCCTCTCTTTCAGTTTAAACCCTTCCCCCTCCTCTTATCACTACATGCCCTTGGAAAAAGTCTCTTTCCAGCTCCCAATCCTCGAGTCCCTGACTCCCAGGACTCTGTAAGACCCCTGGGGTGGCCCCTCCAAAAGCCCTGGTTTCAGGGGAGGGGTGTGGGCTGCTAAAAGCATTTGAAAAGCCCCCAAGTGTTTTAGCACCCAAATCTCGCCGCCAGCCAGCAGCCTGCCAGCCTCTAAAAATGTTTCTCCGGCAGTTTTGAGATCATCCCTGCTCCTCCCAGCACAGGAGCCACCCCACCGTGCCCACAGCCTCTGGGGCTCCACAACCCCTCTTGCATCCGTCATGTTTTGCTCTCCTTTTCCCAGCTCCTATCACCAACCCACAGGCACCGGGAACTTCCTTAATCTTGCTCCTCCCCAGACACCAGCCATGATGGGGACGGTCGGCACCAGCCAAAGGCAACGACTTCTAGAGGAGCAGCACCCAACACCAGAGCCTGACGCCGGGACACCCCGTAAACCGGGCTGAGATGTGTCACCAAAGCACCCCCAGAGCAGCAGCGTGTCGCAGAATCACATGGGGTGATCACCTCTGGAGATCATCTCCTCCAACGCCCCTGCCAAAGCAGGTCCACCCAGAGCAGGTCCCACAGGAACGTGTCCAGGTGGGGTTTGAATGTCTCCAGAGAAGGAGACTCCACCACCTCCCTGGGCAGCCTCTTCCAGGGCTCTGCCACCCTCAAAGTGAAGTTCCTCCTCATGTTTAGGTGGAACTTCTTATGTTCAAGTTTGTGCCCATTCCCTCTTGTCCTGTCCCTGGGCACCACTGAGAAAAGACTGGCCCCATCCTCCTGACACCCACCCTTTAAGTATTTATAGGTGTTGATCAGATCCCCCCTCAGCCTTCTCTTCTCCAGACTAAAAACCCCAAGTCCCTCAGCCTTTCCTCGTAAGGGAGATGCTCCAGGCCCCTCATCATCTTTGTAGATGTGTTATGTGTCCCCAGATAACACACCATCGCCGGCAGCTTCAGGTTGCTGTCCTGGGTTGAGCGACACAGGACTAACTTTTCTTCTAAAGCTGGGGAAAAGTGCACTTTTAGAAGACTCTAGTGTCTGAATTTGTGAAAATATTTACATTATAGCCAGCCAGGCTCTGTGGGATTCAAGGTCTTGGTGTCTTCAAGCCTTGCTCGGTGCAGGATCAAGGAGGAGCGAGGCCAGGGCATTGACCCAGCTTGGCCAACGGGGTTATTTCATACCATGAGCGTCACATTCAATATAAATTAGAAAAGAAAACCTCTCCCTTGATGGCAGTGGGTCTAGAGAACTCCTTGCCCTGGTGCCAGACCCCTGAGCCCTTCCCTTCCTCCCGAAGCCGCAGCGCTCGCAGGGTCCCACACTGGCTGTCCCTGCTGGGAGTGCACGGCTTCCCACTGATATAATTCTAATTCTTCTATATTTTATATCAGTATCAGGATTAATACTGGTTCTTTAGTGTCACTGTTAATTATTTATTCTTATTCTATTAATTCTATTTATATCTCAACCCCCATGGGTTTTTTGTGTGCCCTGATTCCCCTTTCCGGGTGGGGAGAATCACAGAATCTTCATGGTTGGAAAGGATCTCTGAGGGGCCACCGGGTGACAGAATAATTGTCCAAATGACAATAAATTGTTATGGGCTTTCTCAAACCGTAACAGTTGCCTTTCTGCTCGCTTGGCACAGACCCTCTCCCCATCTCGCTTTACACCGGCCCCACAATCCCACCATGGAATGGCCAAGGTGCTCCAAGGAGGACGGGAAGGTCTCAGATGCTGGGGACATCTGAGTGTCGACAGACGGCCCTGCAGAGAGACATCAGGGCATGTCTCCATGGAAGGATGGAAATACGAGGTGTGTTTGGGAGACAGAGGTAACCCCAGCTCTTCTCCGAGGTGGGGCTGGTGGTTTCCAATAGAGCTCCGGCCACCGGGCCCCAGCCCGTGTCGGCACAGCCAGCAAAGGGACTGCTAATCACAATCGGTTATCTCCATTCCTGACTCACTTCTTCCCTTTCCCCTGAATCGGAAAAAAATATTTGCAGTCCAACCTGAATGGCCCTGAACGTCTCCTGGAGACTTGAGAGCCAAAAGGTCAGTTCTCAGAGTCAGGAAAGCAGGTTCTTGTGCTGAGAGACCCCCCACCCCAGCCCTTCCGTACCACTCCTTGGGCACGACATGAAGGAAACCCTTCTAATATCCTTGCAAAACCTTGGAGATTTGGCTTCTGATTTGGGTGCTTCACAAAGGTCTGACCTTCTGCAGCAACGCAAGAGGTTGAGTCGAAGTCTGGTTGCAACCCTCAGCAGTGAAAGCTTCTCCAGTTTTACCGGCAAAGCCAAGCCACCACCAGATGTGGTCTGCACGGAGCTGGTGGGGCTTGGGAAAGGCATGGTTGGAGCTGCTCCCTCACCCCCTCTTCTCCCACACAGCCTTAAAATACTGCGTGAGTACTAAGTAAAGCAGCCAGCACCAAGCCTTCCACTCCTCTACCGGGATTAGCAAAGCAGAAACAGCCCACGCCTGCTGGACACGCTTGGGTGACAAGTCCCTCTGTCCCCACAAAGCCACCGGTGAGTCCTCCAGGAACCAACCCCCTTTGAGTCATTTTACAAAAAAACTGCATCAAGAGGAGAAGGGCTCAGCTCACACCTTGGATTTCTCCAACTCACAGTTAGGGCTGCTGGGCAGAGGATAAATCACCTGGAAGGGACAACTCCAAGACTCATTTAAGCCTGAAGAGCTGCCTGAAGTGTCAAGAGCAACGAGGGGAAACTGAGCAACAGGACAAGGGTCAGGTTGCGTCTCCTGGCCCAGAGAAGAGCCTTGTAAGCACTTCTGAGTTCCTCTACGTGGTCACCCTGCACCACGCCAGCGGAGGACACCCAGAAACCGTTCGCAGGGTTGAAGACAAGGGGTTTGCAGCAACACGTGGCTCGATCGCCAGCCCTAACCCAGCCAAGGGGCAGGCTGAGCCGGAGGAGAAGCTGGGGAAGGGAAGCTGGGAGGTGCCAAGCTGCCACGCACACCCCCACGCTGCACCAATTCCCCCCTCTTGGAGAAAAGAGGGGAAACCTCAGGGTTTCACAGGGGTTATTCCGACGCAGCAATACGGACAGGGAGGGAGAGAGGAAGCGCTGCAAATTCCTGCTCTGCTCAGCCTCCTCCTTCCCCTGTACATGCAAGCTCCATGCTCCAAACCCTGTCCGATTTCGGGAGCCTGGAGAGGTGTGGGCCTCATCCTGCCATGGGAGACCGACTGGCAGGGGCGTGCAGCAGCGCCCGGTTGTGTAAGAGCTATCCCTGGCTGAAAAAAAAACAACCAACCAACAAAACAACTCGTGTTTTGCTGCTCCTGCACAACCTCTTCTGATCCAGGGCGGGATCGAAGAGGGACGGTGTTCAGGCACTGAGCAGGGAGGTATTTTTTGCAGGTCATGAGCAGAGGGAGCCTGAATATTCAGCTGTACCAGCCACTTGGGGACTACGTGCCAAGACAACATGAACAAGCAACGTCACCCCCTTCGCTCGGAGGCACCTTCAAAACCCTGGAGGGGAGCCCAAGGGAAAGGATGCCCCAGAACCTCTCTGCTCTCCCAGCCCCTCTTAGGGGCGGAGGGATGATTTGGGCATCACCAGCATCCCTGGAGCTCTGCAGATCACCCCGCGCATCGTCTCCTAAAAGGACCCTTGCCAAACTTGCACGGCAGCTCCTCCTAAAATATACCCTTTTAAACGCGCAGCCTTGCATAATGCTTTCAGCACGTAAGAACCGCCGGGGCTCAGCTCGTCGCCAGAAATAACTTTTTTCCCTGCGGCACAACCCGGCCCCAAACTTCAGGCAAGGGCGGAAGAAAACACCTTCCCGCAGCCCCCCGCCGCCGACGGAGGGTGCCCGGGGGAGGGGGCCGGGGGGGTCGGCGATGCCCCCCGTGCCCCCCCCCACCTCCGTCCCCCGGGGAAGCCGCTTTACGTTGCCCGTTCTGGTGTTTTCCAGCGGTGGTTTCTCCAAAGCAGCTCCGAGCAGGGCCGCAGGCCGGCGCCGTTAGCCCCTCCTTTCTCCGCCAGCTTCCGCACAGATACTTCTGATTTCATCACTCGGGGAGGCAGGAGGATTGAAAACGCCGGGCAATAGCCCCCAAGAGCTAGCAGAGGTCGCTTAACGTGCGGCTGGGTGAGCCCTGGGGAAAAGGAGATTTCGCCCACGAGGCACCTCGTCCTTAAAACCCGCCCGAAATCATGTCGGGATGGGAGAAAACCCACGGATCCCGCCTGGTTTCCACTCTGCCCCGACAGCTTGGTCTCACCCAGACAGGCAGGAAGCCTCCGGGTCTGAAGGGTTTGCCTTCCTGCGCCTACATGTAAATAAAACACCCAGGAGGGACTGGGAAAATGGGGCTTTACCTGCCCACGCATGGGCCCAGCAGGCTGGGAAGGGGATGAGGTATTTTAAGGAGAAGCCGGGCAGGGAGGATCTGAGCTCCTGAGGGTCTCTCGGACCCCTCCGGGCCACGCCAGGGCATTGTCTCCAACAGCCACCAGCTTCAAAAAGCTCCCAAAGCGAGGTTTCAACCGGCAAGCTGAAGCCTTCCATGAGGAGCGCTGCCGTTAGCGTTATTAAATCGCTGCCGGGAATTGAGGAGGAAAATGAAGGAAAAGCAGAGCTCCCCTCCCTCCCGTCACCCGCTGGGAGGCAGGGACAGGCAAACGTTTCACCTGCCCTCTTGGGCTTCATCACCACCGAGGGGGACCAGGGCCAGCTGGACCTTTGGCACGGCCAGAGGCTGGGTCGGACCCGCCGGTGCCAGCGAGCTGGGGAGCAGTTCCATCACTTTTGGGGGTGGCGGGGGGGGGGGAGGGGGGGTGGGGGAGTAATTCGGTTGGTATTGATCCAGCTGCAGAAGTTTGGAAACCACTTTGTCAACAACCAACCACCCACCCCCACCCACCCCAAGCCCTGGGCAGAAACTGATGCTCTCCCAGAGAGCGGGTCACGGCAGTGGGTGACTTTGGCCAACCCGCTGGGAACGCTCATCATCTTTAATGCAGGAATCCTCCGGACGCTGCTTTTTTGCAGCAGAGCCGGGTTCGCTGCGGAAGGGGGGGAGGAAGAGGGAGGCTGAAGGGCTTTGGGAGGTTTTTAAGTGACTTCTCCAAGGTTACAAAAAGGCATCTGCGGTTGAGAAAAAGGAAGCGAAGAAACAAAACTGGATGCTTCCTCCCTGCCGCTGCCCGAGTGCCAAAGGGAGGAAAGGAAACCTGGTCCAGGCAGGGGACGGTCAGGGGTTGGGGAGCATCCTCAGCCCCACTCCTGGGGGGCGAGAGGAGCAAGAAGGAGTCGGGGTGCTGCTCCCCTGGCTGCCAGGCCTACAGCTGAGAGCCAAGGTCGTGGGGAGAGCGGTGCCCACCCCTGCCCCGGGGTGCCTGGGGCGGGGGGTTGCATAGGATGAGGAGGGCAATTTGCCCTGGGATGTTGGGGGGTCCCACCCTGCGATGCTCCGGGAGCTCTGCCCTTGGGATGCTCGGGGGGTCTGTCCTTGGGATGCTTGG